>BQNB010084191.1:0-28824 GCA_026074375.1 Tanacetum coccineum
AAGTAATTCCAATAATTCTCTCATATGCCAAAACAATAAATAAATCAGATTTCATGCAGCCCTAGCGTGTTTAATTATGTTTGTAACCCATAAAACACCAAACGAGTTGGCTCGTGATGCCACTGTTAGAATTTAAATAACTGTTAACCATTAACAACCATGAGTACGCAGCGGATATGGATCAAGTAAGGTGCATACGATTAACACACAATAAATAAACAAGAAAACTAACCCTTGAAGACAATATCAAATGTTATGAAACAAAGTGACTAAGATGTCACCTCAACGAGTGCTCACACAAACACGTCTAACAAGTACGCCCGGATGCTAGCCTCACTTCACGTGTATCCAAACAACAATTGTTGACCAACCACAACTGAAAACCAAAGTCCAAAAGTCACTCTTACCACTGGACCGAAAATCAGAAAGTTAATTATGGTTTCAGCCTAATTCGGTTCAACCAAAAACCACCTAATTCGAACCAAAAGTCACTCAAACCAAACCCTAATTGTTCCTATCTGTTGTCTACCCTTTAACAACCTGTAAACCTCCTTGTACACCTGCTGGAAGATGTATGGGATCAAATCACAACAGCCAAATCCCTTATGGGATCATCGAAATCAGCAGCAAGTAGGAAATAAGAACCGAAAATCAATAAACCCCCAATTCGAGTTTACTTTACAATTGCCTGAGAAAGAAGAAAAACACCAAAACTATTTTGGGGAGATCTGTGATTTTGTTGTGTCATTCAATGAGCTAGGGTGAGAGGGTTAAATACTCTCCAAACCCTACTCATGATAAGACTATAAGACTTAGAAGTCCAAGTCTTATCACACACTTAATCTCTTCTTCTTATCCAAGCAATGTACCTAGACACTCCTTTGAATGCTTATCTTATGGCTGGCCTTCACACATTTAGACATCCATATGATTCATGTCTAAACGATTTTGGTCCTTTTGGTTTACTGTAGAAACTTACGTGAATAAAACGTACTCTATGTGTTTAACGTGTGTGCCCCCAATAGGCTCACACATTTCTAGTCGTACACGGCTAATCTAACTATCACAATCCAACAATCAATAGGTCACGAACTGCCGTTAAAAAAAATAGATCGCGAACTTATACAAAGGAATTAAAAAAAGCATAGAAAGATTACCAGCCTTGGATCAAAAGATGAAAGGTGCAAACTTGCATGAGTAATTAATAAAGGGTATGTCTAATGAGTGGCTTGAGAGCACTAGTTTAAATTGTTAAATAAAAAAACTTTGAGTTTATTCATTACAAAATTATAATTAATTAAGACAAATTATAAAATCAATTAATGTGTATTTGATGTATTTTTCAATTTAAAAAGAAAGTTCATGATGAATTAATGCACTTTAAATGATGCCCTAACGCTCTGTTCGCGAATGTAAAACGGAAAGAAGAGAAATGAAGAGAGAAGAGAAGAGGAAAGGGAAAAAATTTGATTTTTTGTTTTGTGTTCTTGAGTTGGAAAGAAGAGAGAAGAAGTGGGATCAAATTAAGCCTAAAATTCTACTTCTTTCCAAATCATCCCAATTTGAGAAGAAGATTAGGAGAATGAATTTGGCATAATTTACTTTCGTCTTCTCTTCTCTTCTCTCCAAAAAAATACTCACGAACATAATTGTTTTTCAATTTTCTCTCCAATTCTCTTCTTTTCTTTCCAAATAAAAACTCAAGAACAGAGTGTAAAGGCACTTGCTAGACAATCCCATTAATAAAAAGCGGAGAGGTAGTTTCATCTTTCATGTTATTTTTCTAAAAAGCATGTAAGGCGATTCCTTGCATGTGTTTCCTTTCATGTGATTCTTTTAATCAAAGAAAGCTATTCATTCAATTTGAAACAAATTTCTACTGGGCAAATCGCAAAAAAAGGTATCCCACTTAAGGCTAATTCGAATTTTAGATACCCGACTTTATTTTTTTCAATTTACGGCATTCAAGTTATTTTTTGCGCAACGTAAGGTTTTTTTGGATTTTCGAAAGATGTTACCGGTCATTTTTTTTCAGATGAATTGGTTAACTAATGTGATATATTGTTATAATTGAGCATTTAAAAGTCATCTCGGCTAAATATATGCTCGGTAATTGCTTTTGAAAAGTCAAAAAAGCTTACCTTGCACAAAAAATAACTTCAATACCTTAAATTGAGAAAAATAAAGTTGGGTACCTAAAATTCAAATTGACTCTAAGTGTGATACATTTTTGTGCGATTTGCCCTTTTCAACTGAGTTTTTTCTTCAAGTTGGTTATCTTGATATGTATGTCTTATTAAATAGATTAAATTAGCTTTGATGTGTTATTTTTAAGCTTACGTGTGTTTTTCTATATATGGGCGAACTATTGATGAACATTCAAACTCATGAACATGTTTTTATGATCATTAAGATTATGATTGATGAACATTCACACCATAATTAATGAATATTCACACCACTATTGATGAACATTCAGACCATGAATGGTGAACATTTATTGATGAACACATGATTGATGAAATTTAATTGATGAACATTCTGACCATGATTGATAAGCATTAACACCACAATTAATTATAATTAAAACCATGATTGATGAACGTTCCAACCATGATTGATGAACATGAGTCTGAATCAGTTTCCATGCTTCCTATAACCTTCTCTTGGTCATCAAAGTTAAAAATGTTGTTCATGAGAGTTACGTTGTTCATCAATGTAAAAAAAACTTGTTCATCACATTTGCGTTGTTCCTCAAAGATAAAAAGCTTTGTTCATCACAGTTACATTGTTTACCAAAATAAAAAAGCTTTGAAAATACAGTCTTAGACAACAAAACTTTACGTTTAAAACTTATTTATTTATAAACTTTATGTAATACGATTTAATATTTGTCATCAATAAAACTTAGAAGATCGTAAAATATAAATAACGTTTTTACATGATTATTTGTATTAACAAAGACCACCTTCACTTTTTGGAATACATACCACATACCATGAAACTTTAGCTCTTCCCTTTCCACATTTACATTGATTCCGCATAAAGCCTTTCAAAATACTATTGATTTCATTCACTGTAGCTTTAGGAACATGATTACAGAGGCCCAGTAAGATTGCATAGCTGCTAACATAAAATCTATTAACGGAAGTCTTCCTGCATATGACAAGGATTTGTTCTTCTAGTCATTCACGCTATTCCTAACTGTTGGGATCTGAGATTTGATGATTACAAAACTACATATGCTTATATGAAGATAAATGAAACAAGAAGGACTTAATATGATATGTTGGACTTTGACTAAAACATTAATGATGATTGGAAGTTACAAAATCAACATTATGATATGTTTGACTAAGGTTTTCTTGTAAACCCTAGCCTCTCTAGTATATAAAGAGAGGTAGGGTGAATAGTTTGATTATCCATCATAGTTAGATCTCTCCCAATGAGAGTCTAATAGTTAGTAAATGTAATAGTTAGTAGTTAGTTTATAGACGTGTTATAGTCGTCTATATGTATTAGTAGCCTCAAGGATCATAGGATCCATGTTACAGTTAGGTAACGTACTAATAATATTGAGGCATGAACGTTCGGTTAAAACCTTGTTTAATAACTTATTGTTCTTTAATTTCCGCTGCGTATATAAGTTATTTGTAAAACATATCCTAGATGGGCTAAACGATCTTATCAATTGGTATCAGAGCCTGGTGGCTCTCGATCTAGGATTACAAGGTTTTTGAAGAAACCCTAAAACCCTAAATTTCAAGAAACCGATTTGTGGTAAAAGTTTTATGGGGTTTTGGAGTTAAATTGCTATAACAATCTTTATGATCGTCCTCTCTACCTTTTTGGTATGCAATACGATCTTCAAGTATTGTTATTATTCAAGGGTTTCTTGGTATAATTGATTTATGATGATGGTTTTAGATCTCGGATGGAACTGTTATTCACAACAGTTTATTCTTATTGATTTATGGCTCATTTTGGATTTATTGAAGAGGTGATTACGAAGAAAATTGAATATTGCTTATTTGATGTTTAGTTGAGTTTCACAGATGCGTGTTCTTATCATACCTTTTAGCAGGAGGTAACTTGTTTGTTTTGTATGGTGACGAAGACTTGCAAAATCTAGGAATGTGTGATTTTTCTTAAGGTGCTCAATGCTCACATTCGCTATCACTTGAAGGAGTTACGTTATTGTGCTCAGTGTCTCATTATAGAGAATGAGGATTTTGTCAAGAGATCGCGGTCTGCTTATACATTAGGAGTATGAGTTCAACGTCGTGGATAGTACAAGATATAAGACACAAGTTTGGGAGATTCTACTTCTTCATCAAATTCGTTATACTCTATTTTCTTCATCAGTGATCACTACATAGAGCCTACTGAGTTCGAGATTCAAGAGATGGTTAGCATACTTTCAGGGGAAGCTTATTGATTAAATGTTTAACCATCTGCAGGTTGCATATCTACTGAAGACCCCTACTTGATTATAACAAAAAGGGGAAGAGGTTTCGTTTCATTCGTATATTAACTTCAGGGGAAGTTCGTGCTTATTGGGTTTTGTCATTATCAACTAGGGGAAGATTGTTGGGAATTATATTTTGAGTTGATAAGACAAAACACGAATGAAACAAGATGGAAACATGAAGGACCAAAGTTGTAGTCAAAGAATACTACAAAAGATAAGAATTAAAAGATTTGGTCAAAGATAATGATTGAATAACTAATTGGTCAAAGATAATTAATTTCATCATTATTATCATTATTAATTGGTCAAAGATAATTAATTTTATCATTATTATCATTATTAGTTTCCATGTAAACCTTGACTCCTTATACTATAAAAGGAGGTCTAAGGTATGTACTTTAGGCATCCATCATAGTTAGATCTCTCCAATGAGAGTCTAATAGTTAGCTTATTAGTTTATGTAATAGTTCATAGTCGACTGATTAAAGTCGAATAGTTTATAGTTTATTAGTTTATGAATAAAAACCTTGTTCATAACATTGTTGTTCTTATTTGTTATTCCGCTGCGTGATCAATGTTATGATATCCTAGATGGGCAAAACGATCTATGAAGCCTACAATCAGGTTTCTACACTAACTTTATCCACCATAACCTTGCAGTCTGTAATACCAATCTTTTTAGCTAACAAAAGAATACCTAGATATTTTATTGGCAATTTGCCAATCTTGAAAGGAAGTATATCTAGAATCCTCTACTTTTCCCATGCATCAACACTTCTAAAGAAAATGGTGCTTTTTCCAATGTTTGGTTTCAGCCCATAAGTTTCACGAAACTCATTTAAAGTATCCTTTATGATTGAAATGGAAGCATGGTCTCCATGAATCATGACTAGCAAGTCATCAACAAATGACATGTGAGTGAGTTTTAATTCTTTACATCCTTTATGGTATTTGAAGTTAGGATTTTGCTCGACTTTTCTAGCCATCATGAGAGAAAACACCTATATAATGAGTGTGGACATATATGAATGAGGATGAATGGAATGAACTTAGTATTTTAAAGGACATAATGATAGCTGACCAATACTTGAATAAGAAGCTTCAACCATCTATTCAATAAACTAAAGACTGGACTAAACATGATACACTTTTTTAAGGGAAAATAGGAAGAGGATAAGAGGAAAGAGCAATGTAATGTGAATGAGAATATTGAAGATGCTATGGAGAATGAAAATCAAGATAGCTATAGTTAGGTAGCTGATGAAATTAGGGGATGAGATACAACTGTTCTAAGTTGACAGTTGTCTTTCCATGTATATAGATTTTAATGGATTTCAAAATTACAGTTTAGAATATAAGGAGTATGAATCAATTGAAAAAGCATAATAAAGTAGCTCAATTTATTAGAGAGGAAAAATAACATATATGCATTCATTGAAACTCATGTGAAACCTAAGAAGGTTGATGCAGTTTCCATGAAGGTGTTTGGGATTTGGAATTGGTGTTCTAACATTGCGTATAGACAGTCTGGGTGTAGAATTCTGATTGGATGGGACAAGGATATAGTGAATCTGGTAGGATACAACTGTTCTAAGTTGTCAGTTGTCTTTCCATGTATATATATGTTAATGGATTTCATGTAACACCCCCAAAAATCGGACAAGCAGCGGAACAGTAACAATTTGGGGTGCTACTTCATGGTCACAAAGTACAAGTTACAGAAAACGAACTCAAAATGAGACGTTTTAAAGTACATTTAAAAATATTCACATTTGATACATTGAAAATACCAGAGTTTGCTAAACAGGTCCCAAAAGTTTCAAAATAACACAAGTGTTTAGACATGACAAAATTTTCAAAAGAACTTTTATCGAATGTATAATAATGCGAAAAGTCTCCGATTACATATCCGTGCGGCTTCCTTCCGAGCAATATAACTGAAAACCTGAGATAAAACATGCTAAAAAGTCAACAAAATTGTTGAGTGAATTCATAGGTTTTAATCATAAAACAATGATTAAGTATTGTTATTGTAATCAAACGGTTTAGTGGACCACAAGATTTAAGTAATAGTAGACTACGAAACAAATTCAGTAGTCCAAAACATGTATTATTGCTCTAAGCTCATGACCCCGAAACCTTAACTGTTTTTGCCCTTTATAATATGCAGAATGTATGCCAAAACATTCCAAAGTACTCAACATGTTAAATGCACCATGGTCAACTTGTGACCAGAAATTCAAGGCGGGGATTGTCAGTCCCGATAGATCTACCCACAACATTCACGCTTACCCCTCCAAGGTAATTAACGGTTCATGATGAAAGGGACTTAATTGGCATTGTGGTAACTTAGGCAATAATAATCAGGCAATAATCTGGATAGCATACCATTTGAAAAGCACTTGTGTCCAAAAGTAAACATGCATGTAATCTCACCCCGTAGAGTTTGTAAAACAATTGAGTAGTAAAAGGGGCTATGAACTCACCGTAAGTAGAAGTAGTCGGACAAGAATTCAAATAAGGAGAATAAGCACCAACCAATCAACCACGACCTAAATATAAGTGGCGCGTTATTAGAAGCTTTAAATATTCCATGTAAATGCATAATTGCATATAAAAAAAATAATAGGTACATATATATTGCGTATACATAACCATGTGCTTAGAATCCTTACACTCGCCTTAAAACTCTTATAATAACATCCCAAGTGTTTTTCTTTAAGCTTACGAACTATTTACCCTTCCGTTTAATTTCTATTTAGAAAAAGTTTCCACTTTTAGAAAGTTACTAATTTTCGACCTTACTATTTTTAGATGTGACAAATAGTTCTAACCCGACCTATGGAGTATAATATTCCTCGCCTAAACATTTTTAAGTTTATAAGACTCTTACCACATCATATAATCTCTTTATAAGAATTTTTATTAAATTTGACTTTTATTAAGTCAAGGCCTTTTATAGATTGACCTTCGGTCTTTAACCAAAAATTACCCATTTTCGGACTTCGCAAACCTCGCGCTCTATAACACGCAAACTCCTATTTCTTGACAAAAATCAGCAACCCATAAATTTTTCACAAGTTTGACTTTTAGTATAGGTTTTTCAAATTCTGACCCGTCCTAAAAGACCCACTAAAACCCATTTTCACGACTCGGACTCTAAAGCATTTTTATGTAAAACGACATTCCGGATAACTTTTTAGTTTTAGCCGAGACCCGAAACCCAACAGAAAATGACTAAAATGCCCCTGCAGTTTCAGCCGAAAAATATTATAAAAACGCAGACCTGCGTTTGGGTTTTTGACTCGTCATAAGGAGTTTTTAAATCTAGAAAGCCTCGTGGGAAAGTAAAGCGGCATTTTGAACAACTTTCCAGTTTCGTCGAGACCGAACTCGCCGAAATGGTCGTTGAAACGCTACTCGTTTCAGGTCTGATGCAGACTAGTTATATTATTACGAGAACGCGATTTTTGCCCGCCTTTAGACCGTTATCACTCCGTTTTTAGCCTTAATGACCTAGCGGGAAAAGGTAAAACGGCCTTCCGAACAACTTTCATGTTTCGGTCGAAGGCCGAAACGGATCGAAAGTGACGGAAACGCCATCTTAAAAATCTAACAGCAACACCATTTTTCTAATATAAATATGAATATTAACTAAAACGTTTTCTAAACTTTTTGGGCTATAAAACTTGTTTGTTGGGGAGCTACGGGTCTATCCAAATATGAAAAGATCAAAAGCAAGCTTATTGTATTATAAAAGTCAAAATTTTATTTAAACATTTTTACGACATAAAAAAGGAGCTGTAAAGTTTCTGCATTAACCGACCCGTTCCGAAATCCAACCAAACGCCGTTTTCTCAACACAACTTCACAAATGCACCTAGATAACCTATCTTCTTCCTCTAACACATCCAGCTAATTTCAATCACTTCTATATCAATTTAGCACTTAACATATGGATTCCATAATATATAAAAAAAATACAATGCATACATATATGAGAAAATAAAGATCAAAAAGGGGTTTTAGAGTGCTCACAATCACTAGAAAATGCAAGAAAATAATCGACATGAACTCCCTTCTTGACCCCTTGAATGGGACGCACGCAAACACACCCAAGTAATTCAACTTTTGATTTTTATAACAACTCAAATCTTGCATAAACCTTAGTCTTCAACCCTTAAGCTTATTCTTTACCCAAAATCAATAAACTAGATAAATCAAGATTCTTGAAAAACCTTTTACATGTTGATTAATCTTGTAAATAATGGTGGGGATTAGTATAGAAGTGATGTAGGAATGTTTTAAGATTGATTGGTGAATTTTTGATGGTGGTTTAGTGGTGGTGATGGTGGGTTCGTAGGTGAAGAGAGGAGAGGAGAGGAGGGGGATGAATTTTTCTCCTGTGTGTTATAAAATATGTGTTTGTGTGTGTTTTTGGGTCGACTGTTTTGGGTCGATCCATATATAAATCTTTTTTTAAGGAGTGTTTGGTTTGTTATTTTGTAGGAGAAGTAGAAATAATAAAGGGAGGTGTTTGGTTTATGGTTTTGTTGGAGCTAAATAATATAAAAGGGGTGTTTGGTTTATATATATATATATATATATATATATATATATATATATATATATATATATATATATATATATATATATATATATATATATATATATATATATATATATATATATATTGTAAAATTGCTAAGTATTATCACTTGTATAGAATAATAAAAATGGCAAATGTAGAATAAAAATGAGGTTTGAGTTTGAAACGGGTTTTTAGCAAGGTTCGACCCGGACGCAAAAGAAAATAAATTTTACCAAAAATAAAATTCATAAAAGACTCGGGGCGAAATATAGAAATATTTGAACTATAACGGATACGAAGACGAGAAGTAAGCTAAACGGCAGCTTAAAATTTAATAAGGCGTAGAATTTACTGAATCGGTTAAAAGTAAAATTAAATTAAATTTTACTTAGCGTTAAAAATAAGAATAAAATAAAATAAATTTATTCACCTGAAAATACGAGTTCTCACAGTCGATCCCCCTAAGGGAACTCTGGTCCCCAGAGTTCAACTGGCGACTGCAGACGAGGTAGAGGCGAAAATGTGCAGGTACTTGGTCTTGAACTGCTATTCTCGCTCTTATGTGAATTCAGGTCCTCATCGAGAGTTCCAATGACTATAGAGATACGACTCTGGTTTAGTTGCTTAACCTCATGGTTTATGATATTTACAGGATTCTTGTAAAAGTGTAGCTTGATGTCGGGTCGAATTTCGCTTAGCGGAATGACAAGGCTTTCATGAGACAACCATTTCTTTCAATGCAGGACTAAAACTACGAACTTTAGATTATGCGTTAAAACATGTTCGAAGGGTTCAATAAGACAATTAAACAAGATAGCAAACAAAAATGAAATAAATAATGGTTAAGGCATGAAAAGCCTGTAATGTGCTTGTAGGTACGGATGAGTGGTTAGAAAAGCCCTTAATGAAAAGATAAAATATATGTATTGATGATAAAACAAGTGAAAACAAAGAATTAATAGGCCATGCCGATGATTAGAGAAGTATACATCAAGTGACAATATGTATCAAGATCGAATATGAATTTGGGTTTATAATCAATGCAAATGGAGGAATCAAATAAGTTACAAATCTTCGAAGGAAATGAATGTCAATTCAAAAAGGTGATAATGAGTTTGATATTTTAGGATTTAGAGAATCCTAAAACATAGATTGAACATTTTGTGAACAAGGTAGCGAAGAATCATTAAATCAATGCAACGAAGGAATGAGTGGATCATAAAGAAAAGAGTAGTTATAGCATCGCGAGGGGAATGAATGAGAGTATATGAAGAAACAAAATAAGATGTCGCGAGCATGTAGAATACGAACGTGTCAACGATTTAAGAGAGCACATAGAAGGACGAATGTACAAATGAAATAATGATTAAAAGGATAAACATATATATAAAGAATGGTTTGCATAAGCAAATTTACAAATCAAGGAAGTACGAAGAATCCTTTGCACAAATAATCGGGCAAAAAAGGGTCAATTAATCATAATAATAAGAAATAGAAGTAGATGTCAAGAATATCAAATTACTATAACGGTCATAAGAAGTAAACGTAAGAAATTTTGAAAGACTGTAGAGAGTAATTCATGAAATTAACCGATGCAAAATTAATATCAATAGTTGAAAGATGCACATATCAAATATGTAATGTGTCAAGGATGTTAAACGTGATAGAGGGAATAATGGTATGAACGATTGATCATTAAAGAGAGTTAATTCCGAATGGCTAAAACGAGCACATATTGAGAGGATGGTTTATCAAGAATGTTAAAGTGGGCTATGAGAAAACAATTGCATGAATATTTGATGATTAAATGGAGTTAATACTAATGATTAAAACCCTCACACAACAAGGATATGGTATGTCAAGGATAATAAAATGGAATATGATATATCCGTACCACAAAGCAAACACTACATCAAAAGTTTTCAAAGAAAAGCTTTAAACAAAAAGGTCATCATTAGCTATGATGGTCGAATTCCTCCCACGGAGTAGGGAATGCTTGTTGTGTTGTTCCCAAATGACATTCCGGTCGGAAGACGTGACCTTCATTAGTGTGGTTTGTGTCGAGGGTCTTTATGTGTGGTTCGTTCTCGGCATCTCGGATCTTGTTCCGTTCTAGTCGAAAGAGCACATCAGCCATATGTTGAGCTATAAGTTGCTTAATAAAAACTGAACTTCAGCAATTGTCTTCTTTGGTGACATGATTCTCCAAAATCACAAGGAGAAAGGGAGAAAAGGATAAGACGTTAATGAGTCATGTTCCAAAAGTAGATGCTCCAAGGCGACACGTACGAGGTGACAAGTTAATTATCGTTTTCCAATAAGTCGGCATTTTTCTATACAGTAGGTTACGTGATGACGTATGCGTTACAGAAGTACGAAGCGAGTGTCCAAAATCGTAGTCGATTAGTAAAATAGTCAATGGGATTGACAAACTATGTCGTATTCCAATATCATCGAAAATAGCATTATAGAAAAATCATGAGAATTTTTTTAGAGACCATTGTATTGCTAACAATGTCTTGAAAATAAAGGAAACCATTTTGTCACTCACAATGTCTTAAGAAAAACCATCGTATTTATATAAACAACATTTATGTAAAAAATGACGCCCAAGGAGGAAGACATAAGTGATCGAACATAGTCGATATTTATATAAATTACCTTTATATCAATGGCGGTAATCTCGAAGACAAGCGGGAGAGATCAAAAGAAAAGTCAAGTGTCATATAATTAGTATCTCTATAACACTAGTAGTATTGCTCGAGAGGGTAAATATAAGCAGCCAGGAAGTACGCGCGCACGGATATCGGATAAAATAAGGAGACTCTAAATTTTGAAAAATAGTCATAGTCCGGGTTTTGAACACGACCCAGTTCTCTATGACCGTAGCTCTGATACCATTCTGTCACACCCCCAAAATCGGACTGCAGCGGAACGGTAACATTGGGGTGCGACGTAATGGAACAAGAAGTACAAGTCACGGAAGACAACCTCAAAAAGAGACGTTTTAAAGTACATTTAAAAATATTCACAATTGATACATTAAAAATACCAGAGTTTGCTAAATAGGTCCCAAAAGTTTCAAAATAACACAAGTGTTTAGACATGACAAAATTTTCAAAAGAAGTTTTATCGAATGTATAATAATGCGAAAAGTCTCCGATTTCATATCCGTGCGGCTTCCCTCCAAGCAATATAACTGAAAACCTGAGATAAAACATGCTAAAAAGTCAACAAAATTGTTGAGTGAATTCATAGGTTTTAATCATAAAACAATGATTAAGTATTGTTATTGTAATCAAACGGTTTAGTGGACCACAAGATTTAAGTAATAGTAGACTACGAAATAAATTCAGTAGTCCAAAACAT
Source organism: Tanacetum coccineum (assembly GCA_026074375.1). Classification (NCBI taxonomy): domain Eukaryota; kingdom Viridiplantae; phylum Streptophyta; class Magnoliopsida; order Asterales; family Asteraceae; genus Tanacetum; species Tanacetum coccineum. The sequence continues at coordinate 12,432 of BQNB010084191.1, forward strand.
GTATTATTGCTCTAAGCTCATGACCCCGAAACTTTAACTATTTTTGCCTTTTATAATATGAAGAATGTATGCCAAAACATTCCAAAGTACTCAACATGTTAAATGCACCATGATCAACTTATGACCAGAAATTCAAGGCGGGGATTGTCAATCCCGATAGATCTACCCACAACATATGCGCTTACAACACTAGTAATTAACGGTTCATGATGAAAGGGACTTAATTGGCATTGTGGTAACTTAGGCAATAATAATCAGGCAATAATCTGGATAGCATACCATTTGAAAAGCACTTGTGTCCAAAAGTATACATGCATGTAATCTCACCCCGTAGAGTTTGTAAAACAATTGAGTAGTAAAAGGGGCTATGAACTCACCGTAAGTAGAAGTAGTCGGACAAGAATTCAAATAAGGAGAATAAGCACCAACCAATCAACCACGACCTAAATATAAGTGGCCCGTGATTAGAGGGAATAAAGGTCGAGAAGAAAATGCATAAGTATTTTTACTACATACATATAATTATATACTATAGAATCCACAAGTGCGCCCTATGTTCTATTTGTCAAGACGCTTTCGTTAATAGTATTTCTCTCGTTATTAATTTATGCCACTTTTCTGAAAAGTTTATATTTTTAGCAGGTTACTATTTTAGGAAAGTTTCTATTTTTAGAAAGTTCGAATATTTTAAGATATTAATTACCGTTTTAATAAAAACGGTAGGTTTTCGCTAACCCCGACACAACAATAACTTATGTACTTACCCATATTTTCTTCGTTATGCTTATATATATAAGGTTTCCAAAAATAAACTTACCACTTTTGGTGTGACCGAAACGCACCCAATAATATATATATCGCATAATAAAATTCGTTAACATTTTACAAGTTCAAACGGACTCTATAACGCGCAAACTCCTATTTCTTGACAAAAATCAGCAACCCATAAATTTTTCACAAGTTTGACTTTTAGTATAGGTTTTCCAAATTCTGGCCCGTCTAAAACGACCCACTAAAACCCATTTTCACGACTCGGACTCTAAAACATTTTTATGTAAAACGACATTCCAGATAACTTTTTAGTTTTAGCCGAGACCCGAAACCCAACAGAAAATGAACAAAATGCCCCTGCAGTTTTAGCCGAAAAATATTATAAAAACGCAGACCTGCGTTTGGGTTTTTGACTCGTCATAAGGCGTTTATAAATCTAGAAAGACTCACGGGGAAGTAAAACGGAATTTTGAACAACTTTCCATTTTCGTTCGAGACCCGAAACTCGACCGAAATGGGTGAAAACGCACTCGCATCTGGTTTGATGCAGTTTATTAATTACCGAAAACGCAGATTTTGCCCCTGCCTTTAGACCCGTTATCACTCGTTTTTAGACTTAAAGAACCTCGCGAAAAAGTAAAACGGCCTTCCGAACAACTTACATGTTTCGGCCAAAGGCCGAAACGGACTCGAAACTGACGGAAACGCCATCTTAAAAATCTAACAGCAACCATTTTTCCAAAAAAAACTGAATTTTTACAAAAATTTTTCTAAACTTCTTTTGGCTATAAAAACTTCGTTTTTGGGAGTTACGGGGTGATCCAATTTTGAAAACGATCACTATCGTATTCTTAAGTCAAAATTTTATTTAAACATTTTTACGACATCAAAAAGGGGCTGTAAAGTTTCTGCATTAACCGACCCGTTTCGAAACCCAACCAAACGCCGTTTTCTCAACACAACAACTTCACAAATGCACCTAGATAACCCATATCCTTCCTCTAACACATCCAACTAATTTCAATCACTTCTATATCAATTTAGCACTTAACATATGGATTCCATAATATAAAAAAAAATATAATGCATACATATATGAGAAAATAAAGATCAAAAGGGGGTTTTAGAGTGCTCACAATCACTAGAAAATGCAAGAAAATAATCGACACGAACTCCCTTCTTGACCCCTTGAATGGGACGCACCCAAACACACCCAAATAATTCAACTTTTGATTTTTTTAACAACCCAAATCTTGCATAAACCTTAGTCTTCAACCCTTAAGCTTTTTCTTTACCCAAAATCAATAAACTAGATAAATCAAGATTTTTGAAAAACCTTTTGCATGTTGATTAATCTTGTAAATAATGGTGGGGATTAGTATAGAAGTGATGTAAAAATGTTTTAAGATTGATTGGTGAATTTTTTGTTGGTGGTTTAGTGGTGGTGATGGTGGGTTCGTGGGTGAAGAGATGAGAGGAGGGGGATGAATTTTTCTCCTGTGTGTTATAAAATCTGTGTTTGTGTGTGTTTTTGGGTCGATCCATATATAAATCTTTTTTTTAAGGAGTGTTTGGTTTGTTATTTTGTAGGAGAAGTAGAAATAATAAAGGGAGGTGTTTGGTTTATGGTTTTGTTGGAGCTAAATAATATAAAAGGGGTGTTTGGTTTATATATATATATATATATTTTTTCTTTTTTTTCTTTTTTTGTAAAATTGCTAAGTATTATCACTTGTATAGAATAATAAAAATGGCAAATGTAGAATAAAAATGAGGTTTGAGTTTGAAACGGGTTTTTAGCAAGGTTCGACCCGGACGCAAAAGAAAATAAATTTTACCAAAAATAAAATTCATAAAAGACTTGGGGCGAAATATAGAAATATTTGAACTATAACAGATACGAAGACGAGAACTAAGCTAAAAGGCAGCTTAAAATTTAATAAGGCGTAGAATTTACTGAATCGGTTAAAAGTAAAATAAAATAAAATTTTACTTAGCGGTAAAAATAAGAATAAAATAAAATAAATTTATTCACCTGAAAATACGAGTTCTCACATTTCAAAATTACAGTTTGGAATATAAGGAGTATGAATCAATTGAAAAAGCATAATGAAGTAGCTTAATTTATTAGGGAGGAAAAATAACATCTATGCATTCGTTGAAACTCATGTGAAACCTAAGAAGCTTGATGCAGTTGCCATGAAGGTGTTTGGGATTTGGAATTGGTGTTCTAACATTGTGTATAGCCAGTCTGGGTGTAGAATTTTGATTGGATAGGACAAGGATATAGTGAATCTGATGGTTCTGAACTACTCTAAACAAATTGTTCTATGTCAAATCGAAGTGTTGAATAGTAATATAAGATGCTTTTGTAGTTTTGTGTATGCTACTAATATTAGAACTGAAAGGAAGAATTTATGGAGAGACCTCAAGGCTGCAAAGATTATCATAAATGACTCACCATGTATGTTGGTTGGTGATTTTAATGTTACTTTAAAAGTGGTTAAACATACAGCTGGTGGGTCAACGATGACTAATGATATACAAGACCTTATTGATTCTGTTAGTGAGATTGAGGTTGAGGATATTTGTAGTTCTAAAATGTTTATCACTTGGATCAAATCTCCTCAAAAGCTAGTTTAAGTATTATGAAAAAACTTAATAAAATAATGATAAAAGAAGGTTTCATATCTAAGTTTGGAGAGGCATATGGGTAGTTCTTGCCTTTTGTTGCTTCAGATCATAGTGGTGTTGTTCTTATTGTCCCAAAAAGTATCCAAAAGAAGTACAAACCATTCAAATTTGCTAATTACATTACAGATAAAGTTGATTTTAGCTATGTTGTTAAGAATGGATGGGATATAAAGGTTAATGGATGTCACATGTTTAAGGTAGTTAAGAAACCAACAACTTTGAAGAGCCCTATGAATAAGTTAAACTAGAAAAATGGGAACTTGTTTGAGAAGGTTGTTAATCTAAAAGAAGAATTAAAGCTGTCTCAAATCCAAATGAAGGGTTTTTGTCATGATTATAGTTTAAAAAAGAAGGAACAAAGAGTGTTTCGCAAAGTATATGGAAGTTGATGCTGAAAAAGGGAAGTTTATTTTTCAAAAGGCTAGATTGACTGGTTGAAATACAGTGATAAAAACAGTAAGTTTTTTACACAAAGTGATCAAGAGTAGAAGATATTGTAATAGAGTTACAAGTATTTGTAATGAAGAATGGACTAGATTTGAGGGAAATATGATTGTTGAGCAATTTTTAAAACATTTTAATAACTTTCTTGGTGTAGTGGATAATGTCATTCCAATAGTTGATGTCGATAGTCTTTTTAGCTCTAAATTAGACGATAATAAGGCTTTGGATATGGTCAGAGAAGAAACGGATATTAAAATAAATAATGTTGTTTTTGATATTGGTGATGTTAAATCCCCTGGACCAGATGGTTATTCATCAACTTTCTTTAAAAACTCATGGAAGATTGTTGGAAAAGATGTGTGCAATGTTGTTTAAAAGTTTTTTTAATAATAGCAAACTACTTGGGGAGGTAAATGTTACTCTAATTTCCCTTGTTCTTAAGTTAGTGAACCTACTAAAATCTCTGAATTTAGACCTATTGCTTACTGCAATGTCTTTTATAAGTGGATTGGCAATATCTTAACAAATAGGATAAAGCATGCCCTTAATAAGCTTGTCAATTAGAATCAAAGTGCTTTTATGTCTGGTAGATTAATTCAAGATAATTTGTTGCTATCCCAAGAGCTCTTGAAAGGCTATAATTGCAATAATGGTCCTAAAAGATGTGCGTTAAAAGTGGACATATCTATTGAATGTATTCTAAAGCAGTTTGGCTTTTACAAAAGATGGTGCAATGGATCGTGACATGTGTATGTACTGCTTCTTTTACCATTTGTATTAATGGTGAAAGACATGACTATTTTAAAAGGGTTAAGAAAAGACTTCTTTTATTTTTTATTCAAAATTCCATTAACTTTTGCAGCATCTTGTCTATTTCCTTAATATTTTTTTATCATTTTAAAATATCCTAAAATCATAAGTATACACACACCACAACCAATAAAATAAAATGTCTCCTAAAAGCACTATTTCCCTCTCTTCATAGCTTCAAGACTCAAGTCTCACAAAAAATATTGTTTTGTCACAATGTAAGGAGTGGTGTTTAACACTTTGTCGCTAACATGGCATTGGCCTCGTTACTTTTCTCGTGGTGCACCCTGCGCAATAAGATCAAACTTTATATTTGATCCCCTAACAATAAGGTTAGTTGTTGACTAATGAGCTTATGATTTTGACTTATATTTCATTAGCTTGGGTTTTTCATTTTATTTTGAGACTTGCTTATGTAAATTTACTTAAGAGTTAATTACACGTTTGGTCCTTGTGGTTATGCCCAAAATGCATGTTTAGTCCTAAAATATTAAAAATTACACCAGTGGTCCCTGAGGTTGTCCCAATTGGGTTAACTGGTCCTTTGACCAATTTTCCATCCAATTGAAAGTTAACAGAAGGGGAAAATGACTAATATACCCTCAGGGACCATTTATGTAATACTTTTCTTTTTTCAAAATTTTTTATTAATTAATAAAATAGAAAAAAATGTAATTACATAATCTGGTAACTATAAAAATAAAACATAATCTCCTATAACCTTATTATGATTATCAAGCCAACACGCAAAAGATTCAATCTAAATATTAAGAACAATATTCAATTCATAACCATAACAAGCACCACCTACCCCCGCCACTACCGCTGCTCCTGCACCTACACCGCCACCACATTCTAGCTTCACCTTCATCTCAAACACAAACCGTAACCGCTACCTACACACATTGCCTCCGCCCAGAGTTACAGCCACAGTTTTGTTAAAAGATTTCAACCAACCAACTACAAGAAACACTATCCCATCTCCAACATAAACGAATAAATAAGATTCCAGATCTTAGATTCTATATTCATGCTATATCTTAAAATATTTTAATGAAAAAAAACTTTCATCGATCTAACAAGAGCCAAAATGAAAAAGAAATAGAAAGATCACATATTATTCAAACTGTTTAAAACAAATTTTAGCGATCTAAAAACAAACCCATATATAGAACTTGATTAAAACAAGCTTTGATTTAAATAAAAAAATAAGAAACCAAAACCAAAACCGACAAAAAAAAAGAAATTGCTAAAACCACTCCTTACAAAAAGACTGACGGAAAATTTCGCCGCTACTACCCAGTCAAACTCGCTAGAAAATCCCGCTGCCACAACCCGATCAAATCCCGACACTATTCAATCGTCTCGCCAGAGAATCCTCACAATACCTATTACCGCTACTACCCAACCACCTAGATCTATTCACCGTTGCCAACGCGTTAGATCTACTCATCGCCGCCGCGCTATTCTAGCCACAGTGTATCAGGTGTTGTTCGTGTTGAAACCGCAGATCTAGTCACTGTCGTCAGGTGTTGCTCGTGTGTCGAGTATCAGGTGTTGCTAGAACATGCCATTGTTGTCGCCAGAGTTAGCCACACCGTCATTGTTGCTAGAACATGTTGTTGTTATCGAGTATCAGGTGTTCCATAAGAAGAACTCAAAGGTATGTTAAGATGCACAACTAAAGTAAATTGGAAGTTATGAATATGTAATTAACATGTTTGGAAAAAAAGTAAATGTGTAACTACAATAGTGAAACGTGTTGCGGACAAAGTAAATGTGTAACTACAATATGTAATTAAAAGAAAAATAAATAAATAAAAAATTTGAAAAAAAAGAAAAGTGTTACATAAATGATTCCTGAGGATATATTAGTCATTTGCCCCTTTTGTTAACTTTCAATTGGATGGAAAATCGGTCAAAGGATCGATCAACCCAATTGGGACAACCACAAGGACCACTGGTGTAATTTTTAACCTTTTAAGACCAAACATGCATTTTGGGCATAACCACAAGGACCAAACATGTAATTAACTCTTTTGTTGGGAATTACAGGCTTCTACGACTTAATGCTGCTGGTTCAAGTTTGTGCTGCTGCTGAAGATAAGAGAAAAACAGTCTAAGTCATTAGTACTGTTAGTATAATAGTTAGTACTGCCAGTACAAAGTGTTAGTACTGTCGGTTTATTAGTACTGTTAGTTATGTAGTTAGTGTTGTTAGTTATAATAGTTAGTACTGCTAATGTGATATGCATAAGATATATTATGAATAAATATGCATTATCAGTAGACGCGTTTTGTAAGCCCATTAAGGTTTATTGGTGTATAAAAGAAACCCTACGGCATAGATCTAGAAATCATCATTTCTCATAGTTAGTATTAATAGTTTCAAGGTTATTCTGTAACTTTGATTGTGTTCAATATATTGAAAGTTTAGCAAGATCTTGTTTTACTGTTTCATTGTTCTTCTTAGTATTACAAACTAGTTTCCGTATAGTTTGTAGTATTCACAATCTTAGTTTCTATTATAGTTGTCTTGGATCTATCCAACACAACTAAGCTTTAACAAGCTAGGTAAGATATGTTCAGAAAGGATCAACAAGTGGTATCAAAGCTAGTTGAGAAACTTTGAATAAGAAGAACTCTAACTCTACTCAAGATCTGTTAGTCAAAGAAAAGATAGAGTCACAATTAGAAACTGCCCAAACGATGTCTGCACTAAAACTTCCAGTACTTAAAACTAGGGAGTATGATCTATGGAGCATGAGGATGGAACAATACCTTACTTTCACTGATTATGCCCTTTAGGAGGTAATAGTAAATGGTGATTCAGTTATACCAATTGCATCAGCTAGTGCCGGTGTTGAAGGTCTTATTCCTCCTAAAACTGCTGAACAAAAGCTAGCCATGAAAAATGAACTAAAAGCAAAAAACACTCTTTTGTTAGCCATTCCTGATGAGCACCTATTGAAGTTTCATGCCTGCAAGGATGCAAAGTCCTTATGGGAAGCAATCAAGAATAGGTTTGGAGGCAACAAGGAATTAAAGAAGATGCAGAAGAGCATTCTCAAGCAGAATTATGAAAACTTTGCTGCATCAAGTCAAGAAGGGCTGGACAAAACCTATGATAGATTTCAAAAGCTCATTAGTCAACTTGAAATCCATGGTGAAGTTATTTCTTAGGAGGATGCAAATATGAAGTTGTTAAGAAGTTTACCAGCAACTTGGAACAATATTGCTTTAATCATTAAAAACAAATCTGATCTACACACAATGAGCATGGATGATTTGTATAATAATCTGAAGGTGTATGAATCTGAGATCAAAGGCCAAACAAGTTCAAGCTCAAATTCTCGGAATGTGGCCTTTGTTTCCTCTGATAACTCCGGCAGCACTAATGAAACAGTTAATACTGTTCATAGTGTTTCTGCTGCTAGTTCTAAAGATCAAGCTTCTACTGCATCATATGCTGATGATGTCATGTTTTATTTCTTTGCTAACCAATCTAATGCCCCACAGTTGGACAATGAAGATTTAGAACAGATTGATGCTTGTTATCTTGAAGAAATGGATCTCAAATGGCAAGTGGCAATGCTTACCATGAGAGTTAAGAGGTTCATAAAGAAAACAGGAAGGAAGCTGGATTTAAATGGCAAAGAGACTGTTGGCTTTGACAGGACAAATGTTGAATGCTATAACTGCCATAGGAGAGGTCATTTTCCCAGAGAATGCAGGGTACCAAGGAATCAGGGGAATAGAAATAGAGATGATCCAAGAAGGAATGCACCAGTGGACACATCTACTACTAATGCCTTGGTTGTTCAAGATGGGATAGGTGGTTATGATTGGAGCTTTCAGGCTGAAGAAGGCATCACAAACTTTGCTCTAATGGCCTATACATCTCAAGGTTCATCAAGTTCATCAAGTTCAGACTCTGAGGTACATACTTGCTCTAAAGATTGTTTAAAATCATATGAAGCTCTTCAAAAAAGTATGATCAGACAACGTGAAGTCTTAATAATCTTAATCTAGGAATAATAAGTTATCAAATGGGATAGAATCATTAGAAGCTAGGAAAGTTGTTCATGAAAAGCCAATGAGCTTGTTTTGAATGCATAAATATTGCATTTTTAAAGTAATTGATGTCCAAGTGAAATATTATTTCTATCCAAAGACCTTAAAAAATCAGTTCAGTAAGAGCTTTAAAAGAGAAAAGTTGATTTGAAACTTAAACTAGAAAATTTGGAAGAATCATCAAAGAATCTAACTAAACTGATTAATAGTCCAATATAAGTGCTAAATTACAAAACTTGGTCTTGGTTTTGAGTAGTCAAATTATGAATGGAGTTGTGAATTTGAATAATATTATGTATGTGATGATGAGTGAAGTGGTTCATAGTGTGTTTAACAGTAGAGAAAGTGATGTGGATGATAGTCCAGTAAATGATTAGATTCGCCTCCCAAATAGGTATGGGTTTCATGGTAGTTGTCTCCCTCCTCTACATTGTGGGAACTACGCCAAGCCACCAAGACCTGGACTTTCTTTTGCTGGGTTAGATGATTCTTGTTTTTTAGTCTGCAGTGTGAGGATGGAAAGTGACCACCACTAGTTGTGCTTTGTAAAATCTTGAAAACTAGTATATCTAGACTAGTAAGAGATGTATTATATGAATAGCCTAAAAACTTTTAGGGACTAGTTGCTCCCTTTCATTGAAGAATGGGACACTGATAGTGATAATGATAGTGTGTTGTGACCTAAATCTGATTAGACAAAACCAAAGTTTAAAAAAATCAATTTTGTCAAATCTGGTAAGAATGTGAAATCTGTTAATAAGGAAAACACAATAGGCAAGTAGAGTATCCCAGGAAAAGTCAAAGTCCTAGGGGTAATAGGACAGAAAACTAGAACTGGGATGATGACTGTGTGAAAACTAGTGGAAACTTAAACTAGAAAGATTAGTTTATAAAGAAAGCTTGTTTTGTATGTGGGAGTTTCAACCATTTAATCAAAGACTATGATTTTCATGATAATAAAATGGTAGAAAAAACAGTGTTGAATAATAAGGGAAATGTTACTAGTCAAAGGGAAATTAAACCAGTATGAAACAATGTTCAGAGGGTGAACCACCAAAATAAATTAACTAACCCACATCCTAAAAGTAATTTTGTTCCAACAGCAGTTGCAACAAAGTCAGGACAAGTGCCAGTTAATGTTGCTAAGCAAAGCTCTCCAAGAGCAGCAGCATCAATTAGTACTGCCAGGCCTGTTAATACTGCTGCCCCTAAACCAAAAGTGAATGATGCATTACCCATAACATATTCTTATTTTAAAGCATATTCACCAGTAAGAAGGACTTTTAACGAAATATCAGCAGCTAAAACCAATAATTTTAATGAAAAAGTTAATACTGCTAGGGTTAACAATGTAACTACTGCTGGGCCAAAAACAGTAGTTAGTGATGCTGAGGGAAATAGGGAAAATGCTGTTAAGTCCTCAGCATGCTGGATTTGGAGACCAATAGGAAATGTTATTGACCATATCTCCAAAGACAGTGGATCATACATGCTTAAAAGATTTAACTATGTTGATCTACAAGGCAGACTCAAGTCAGCAATGGCTTGGGTCCCCAAGAGAAACTAATTCTCTTATTTTGAGTGTAGGATAATCCATAATATACTTTACAGGATTAAGGGATTTTTGACAGTGGATGCTCTAGGCATATGACTGGAAACAAGTCCTTTTTAAGCTACTTGATGAAAGTCAAGTCTTGCTTAAAGTTCCCAGACAGAACAACATGTACAATTTTGATCTAAAGAATGTTGTTCCTTTAGAAGGTTTGACTTGTTTATTTGTAAATGCTACAATAGATGAGTCTCATTTATGGCATAGGAGGCTTGGTCATATAAACTTTAAAACTATGAATAAACTTGTGAGGGGAAACCTTGTAAGAGGTTTGCCTTCAAAGCTTTTTGAAAATGACTATACTTGTGTTGCTTGTTAGAAGGAAAAGCAACACAAAGCCTCTTGTAAGACCAAGCTGGTGAGCTCTATCAGCCAACCCTTATAAATGTTGCATATGGACTTATTTGGGCCAACATTTGTAAGGAGTATCAATCACAAGATATATTGCCTTGTTGTCACTGATGACTTTAGTAGGTTTAGTTGGATTTTCTTTTTGGCCACTAAGGATGAGACCAGTGGGATCCTTAAAACTTTTATAACTGGCATAAAAAACTAAATAAATCATAAGGTTAAAATCATCAGATGTGACAATGGAACTGAATTTAAAAATAATGACATGAATTAGTTCTATGGGATGAAAGGGATTAAGAGGGAATTTAGAGTTGCTAGAACTCCACAACAAAATGGAGTTGCTGAAAGAAAGAATAGGACACTAATAGAGGTATCTAGGACTATTCTAGCAGATTCACTCTTACCTACTACATTTTGGGCTGAATCAGTTAATACTGCTTGTTATGTTCAAAATAGGGTTTTAATGACCAAGCCTCACAACAAGACACCTTATGAACTATTACATGGTAGACCACCTAGTATAAGCTTTATGAGACCTTTTGGGTGTCCTGTGACCATACTTAATACCTTAGATCCCCTAGGCAAATTTGATGGGAATGCTGATGAGGGGTTCTTGGTTAGATACTCTATAAATAGCAAGGTTTTTAGGGTATTTAACTCTAGAACTAGGAAAGTAGATGAGAACCTGCACATAACCTTTCTTGAAAACAAACCCAATGTTGCAGGGAGTGGACCAGATTGACTCTTTAATATTGATTTACTAACCAACTCTATGAATTATGAGCCAGTTACTGCAGGGAATCAAACTAATGGGAATGCAGGTATCAAAAATAATGTTGATGATGTACCTACTCAGTAATATATTCTGCTATCATTACTTTTTGATAGTCCATAGAGCTCAGAGGATGCAGTTGTTGATGATGTTGGTAAAAAGACTACGGAAGAACCAGCAAATATGGGTGAAAGAAATGGTCAAGAAAAGGAAGGAGGAGCTTCAAATAAAGAAGGTGACCAGAATGTGCAGGATTGGAGAACTGAATTGGATAATTTGCTTATTTAATAGAAGGAAGGTTATGCTAATAGCACTAACAGAGTTTCTACTGTTAGTCCATCTGTTAGTGCTGCTGGGCAAAGTTTTGATAATGCTGATGATCTTCCAACTGATCCTCTTATGCCTGATTTGGAGGATACTATTGATCTTCTAAATACTGGTATCTTTAGTGGTGCATATGATGATGATGATGATGAGGGTGCAGAGGCTAACCTCGACAACTTGGAGACAACCATGAATGTCAGTCCTATTCCCACAACCAGGATTCGCAAGGATCATCCTAAAGAGCAAATCATAGGGGACCTACTTTCAGCACCCTAAACTAGGAGAATAACCAAGTCTTCTCAAGAACATGATATGGTCAGATACATCAAAAAGCAGAGGAGAACCAACCATAAGGATTACCAGAATTGCTTATTTGCCTGTTTTCTCTCACAAATAGAACCCAAGAAGGTGACACAAGCTTTGACCGATCTAAGCTGGATAGAGGCAATGCAAGATTAGTTGCTATAGTTTAGATTGCAGAAGGTTTGGAGATTGGTTGATTTACCCAAAGGCAAGCATGCTATTAGAACAAAATAGGTCTAAACAAGAAAGATGAGAGAGGAATTGTAGTTAGAAACAAGGCAAGACTGGTGGCACAAGGTTACACCCAAGAAGAAGGAATTGATTATGATGAGGTTTTTGCTCCTGTTGCTAGGATAGAAGCAATCAGGTTATTTTTGGCCTATGCATCATTTATGGGGTTTATTATGTACCAGATGGATGTGAAGAGTGCCTTTTTATATGGTACTATTGAAGAGGAGGTGTATGTGTGCCAACCTCCTGGTTTTGAAGATCCACAGTTCCCTGACAAAGTTTATAAGGTAGAAAAAGCTTTATATGGTCTACATCAAGCTCCTAGAGCCTAGTATGAGACCTTGTCTACCTACTTATTGGAAAATGGATTTAGAAGAGGCACTATAGATAAGAATCTATTCATCAAGAAGGACAAATGTGATATCCTGTTAGTGTAGGTATATGTTGATGAAATTCATCTTAGGTCTGACAATAAGCGTCTTTATGTGTTTGAGTTTTGAAGCAATGTTACCCAAGAGATTCCAGATGAGTTCTATGAGGGAGCTCACTTTCTTCTTAGGCTTGCAGATAAAGCAGAAAGATGATGGAATCTTCATCAGCCAAGACAAGTATGTGACTGATATATTGAAGAAGTTTGATTTTGTCAAAAAAGGGGGGGGGGGGGGGGGGGGGGAAGATAGTGTGTAAAGGTGGGGGGGGGGGGGGGGGGGGGGGGTATGGGGGGTTATTTTTTTGGTGTTTTATGATTTTAGATTATTGTGTATTTATGATGGGAGTTGGTGTTTTATGTGTGGTGTTGGTGATCGTTTTTTGTCAATGTTGGATCATTTGTTGTAAGTATATCGGATAGGAATGAAAGTTGGGGGGGGTGGGGGATGGGATGGGTTGATTATTGTATAGTTATGTCTCACATCTGCAGGCTGTGGAAGAAGGTTTATTTAGATACTATGAAAGGTCAACCCAAATTGGGCCTTTAGTTTCCGGGGTTCACCATTTACGTGGAAGCTTTTTTTCTGATAGTGATTATGCTGGACCTAGCCTTGATAGGAAATCTACAACAGGAGGTTGTCAATTTCTTGGCAAAAGGTTGATTTCATGGCAATGTAAGAAGCAAACAGTAGTTGCCAACTCCACTACTAAAGCAGAGTATGTTGCTACTGCTAATTGTTATGGACAGGTGTTGTGGATCAAAAATCAAATGCTTGATTATGGGTTCAATTTTATGAACACCAAGATTCACATTGATAATGAAAGCACCATTTGTATTGTGAAGAATCTAGCATTTCATTCTAAAACCAAGCACATTGAAATAAGACACTATTTCATCAGATATTCTTATGAGAAAAGGCTCATTCAAGTAATTAAGATACATACAGATAACAATGTTGCTGATCTACTCACAAAGGCATTTGATGTTAGCAGGTTTAACTTTCTGATTGCTAGCATTGGATTACTTAATCTCTAAAGTTGTGTTTGTTAGATTTATGATTGGTGTGGTTTGAAGATGGTATTAGTGATGAATTTGGAGTTAAAACTGGTATTTGTGAGGTTAATACTGCTAGGCAGGATTTGGTGCTGCTGGGCGAAAGTTAGTACTGCTAGGCAAAAGTTAGTACTGCTGAGCCAAAGTTAGTACTGCTGGGTTACCGTTGAAGTTACAACTGCTGAGCGAAATTCTTGGTCAATAAATAGTTTCCTACTATTATAGGTTTCCTTTTTACCTATATAAGCGTATTCGACTACATCAAGATCATTCTAATACTCTCGAACACTAAAATGCTCTCAAAATTCACAAACCCACTTTAATTTATCACCGACTCCATAAATTAATCATCTATGGCGGATTTGAAGTTTGTTGATCAACACAATATGGTTGCCTGTTTAGAAAGAACATAGGGGAATGCTGATTTTTATCAGATAGTGGACTTCTTGAATGCTAGCACTATCAGGTATTCTTTAACCATAAGTCCTACTATCTATGCTTCCTATATTGAATAGTTTTGGTCTACAGCTAAGACTAAAATAGTCAATAATGAAACGCAAATATATGCCAAGGTTGATGGCAAGACTATAGTAATATCAGAATCATCAGTGAGGAGTAATCTTCACTTTAATGATGAGGATGGTGTTACTAGTCTAACAAATTCTGAAATTTTGGAAAACCTTGCATTGATGGGATATGAAATTGTTTCTGATAAACTTACTTTTCAAAGAGCTTTCTTTTCCCCTCAATGGAAGTATCTTATACATACCATCTTACATTGTCTAAGTTCAAAATCTACTGCTTGGAATGAGTTTTCAACTAATATTGCTTCAGCAGTTATATGTTTGGCAAATAATCAAAAGTTTAATTTTTCTAAATTAATTTTTGATGGTATGTTAAGAAACTTGGATCCAAATTCTAAAAAGTTTTTGATGTATCCAAGGTTTTTACAACTATTTTTTAATAACCAAGTTACAAATCTTGCAGAACCTTTTAATGATACTTATGAAACACCTAAACATACTCAAAAAGTTTTTGCTAATATGAGAAGAAAAGGTAAAGGTTTTTCAGGGACAGTTACTCCATTATTTTAATGTATGTTGGCAATACAAGTAGTGGAGGGTGAAGGTTCAGGACAACCCTCTGAACCCCAACCACCACCTTCAACTGCTCTTCCTTCTCAGGAAGAACAAGTTCCTGCTATTGCAACATCTCACCCACAAAAGACCCAAACACCTAGGCAAGCCAAAAGAGGTTGGGACACTGAGATTCCTTAGTCTAGTGGTCCCCCTAAGAAGGTTAGAGATGAGGCTGTCTATACAGGAGAGGATGACAGAGTGGAAAGGGATGCCATTACTGCTGCTAGCTTAGATGTAGAGCAAGACAGTGGTAACATCCTTAAGACCCAATCCACGAAAATACCTAGTGTGCCTCTTTCTCAGGGAATTGGTACAAGTAGTAGTCCTAGGTGCCAAGAAGCCATGGGGGGTCCATTGCACAGATTAGGTCTGAGAGGGTACCTACACATTCCTATGATTCACCTCTCCTAGGAGGTAACACACCTAGAAGTGATGAGGAAATACTTGAACAACATGAATTGACGGATTTTGTACCACCAACACCCCATGATTCACCTCTCTCAGGAGGTCACACACCTGGAAGTGATGAGGGTAGACCTAACATAAATGAATTGATGGCTATTTGTACAAACTTGTCAAATAGGGTTCTTGCCTTAGAAACATCAAAGACTGCTCAAGATTTGGTAATCAACAAGTTGAAAAAGAAAGTTAAAAGATTGGAAAAGAAGCAAAGGGCAAGAACTCCAGGGAAGAAACTCTTCAAGATTGGTACCTCCAGGAGAAAGAGTTTGGATAAGGAGAATGTATCTAAACAGGGGAGGAATTTAAAGACAAGGTCAATGTTTGAAGAAGGTGATTTTGATGATGATATTGATGATATGGTGAATGAAGCAATGGAGAATGTTGAAGGAGATACAGTTAATGCTGCTGGTGCAGTTAACACTGCTACTATTGGAGTTAGTACTGCTAGTGCATCGGTTACTACTGCTGGTGTATCTATTAGTACTGTTGCACCAAGAACACCTCCAACAACTACTACAACTGCATTTGAAGATGAGGATCTTACCATTGCTCAAACACTTGTAAAGATGAGAAGTGAGAAGGCTAAGGTAAAAATAGTTGATTTCAGAGATGTGGAAGAATCTGCTAGATCAACAATAATTCTTCCAACTATTGATCTAAAAGATAAAGGCAAAGGCATTATGCAAGAGCCTGAAAAGCCTCCAAAGAACCTTATAAAGGCTCAGATTCAAAGGGATGCAAAGATTGCTAAAAGATTATTTGAAGAAGAATAAGCATAGTTTGAGAGAGAGCAAAGGATTTCTATGGAAAGAGCTGCAGAACAAGAGGCCAAGGATGCTGCTTTGATTGCAGAAATTGATAATGTTCAAGCAAGAATGGAGGCAGATGCTCTGTTAGCTGCAAGACTTCAAGAAGAGGAAAGAGAA
>BQNB010084193.1:0-28823 GCA_026074375.1 Tanacetum coccineum
TTGAGAGACCTTGAGTGGCTAGGGAGGGTTGTGCATTGCATCACTGGGTCCATGATGTCAGTCTTCAATGTCAGCAATCATCTTTGTGATTCTTGACAGCAGATGTATTGACCCGGTTTCTACCTAAGTGTATGGAGGGCTTTTTCTTTTCACCCTTTATCCTTACAATTATTTTTAATTCTTCAACCCCTTCAGCGCTTACCGAGACTTCATATCTAGTACCTTGTTGGGTTTGTTCCAGTACTAGCTCCATCTTAGTCGGCACTTTTCCCGATTCTTACTTTTTCTCCTTTTGTATCATACCCAAGGACTTCTACACTATCTAGTGGATATCACTTTGTAGATCCCTCCGGTTCTGGCTGGATCATGGGATTTGAATACCTATGCCTAACCTTCTTATAACTCCATAAATTTAAGTACATGGTCGGTCTTTTGAGTATTTCATCACAATCAAAACCAAAATCATTGAAAAGTTCAATCAAAGTGTTTGATATAAATATCAAAAGATTTACACTTTGAGAGTTTTTCATTATCACTAAAAACTCCCCCTTAACATGTGCATCGTAATCGTAGTACATTCTAAGTGTGGAGTGCATTGAGTCCATTTTATATGATCACATTTCAGTACAAATTAGATGCAGTTTAATCACATTTTCTCCCCTTTTCCAAAATGTTAATCCCTTGATATTTTGGATAACAATTGATTAAACGTTCGAGGATAAAATGTTACACAATATCTAATAGGAACATCTTAATACTCCCCATCAATATTTGAGGGTATATAAGATAGTGTTGAGTATAATAATTATAAATTTTTTGAATTTACTAAGAAATTCTTGAAAATTTTATACTCAAGCACTCCTTATTATCACCATAAAGTCCACACTATATATATATACAAATTCACAAGATTAATATGTACGAGGTTTGACATGAATGATGAGAACATCATATGATAGAATCATATGGTTCTTTGCAGCAGCCGTAGGTCTTCCCCATAGTCTCTCTTAAGAAGTTGTCTTGGCTCTCCCCAAAATCAGCAATCCTTTCTTGAGTAGATTCAAAGCAGATGTGCAAGCCGCATCAAGCAGTCTTGATGTATAACGCCCAAATATCCGAAGTACACAATTAATTCGAAACTGTAACACCAAAGTCAATTAAGTCCCAGATGTCTGTATTTCTCTTTACATGATAGCGATGATATAAATTGAAACAACAAAGTCAACTAAGTCCCGGATGTCACAATTATACCCTTTAATTAGTCGAAATGATAACACCTAAGTCAACTAAGTCCCAAATCTACTCATTTCTTTCTGCAGAATACTGACTAACTTAAGGAATCATCATACTTATCAAACCTATGTGTACCTCTTTTGTCAACTAATTCTACTCTCTTAAAAAAATAAGCTTAGTGATTAACCGTTTGAGGAAGCATTTCTTAAATCAGTAACCAATCTTCGCACGCGTAGAATAAATCTTCTTACAACACTTCCCCCTAGTATCTTAAATGATGCATACTAAAAATAACAAGATATCTCTCCCCCCATGTGGATGAAATAGTAAACCCGAAAGTAACAAGTTAAACACTGATTTTCTCCGCGGTTGTGACATTTGTCTTTCTGGCATCACCTAAAATGAGAATAGGGTATGAATTCTATCACGTGTACTCATTATCTTTCTTGTATATCTATTCCTTCCCCCTTGCTGGTTTTGATACCTCGGAATCAGCAAAACATAGTACACAAATATACTAGAGATCGTGTTCGAAGGATTAATAAGCTTAAATCTATCCCGTGAGAATCAACTGAGTCTTGAATTGCAAATAAGTCCCTAAAGTTTGAAATAAATGACATCTAAAGCTCTTATAATTAATATAAATTAACTCCCTTTGAAATTGTGATCCGTCATTATCAAAAACTTTATCCGTTTATTTTGTGACTTATTTTGAAAGACCGTTTTAAAAGATTATTGGATGACAATTCTCCCCCTCAAATGATGACCCGTTTTCTATTTAAAGAGTTGTTGTCATTGTTTGAGTGGTCAAATTATCTTCGAAAATATTTTTGTGATTACTGAAAACACTAATTCATTAAGAAGACAACTTTTTACCAATAAAAATAAGATTTCTCTTATTATGACAAATAAATGCACTGACACGTACACTTATTGTAAACAATCCAGGGTTATGTACAAAGTATTCATAACCCATGATGCATGGATATGAAGTAATCCATGCCCGGGAAAAATTAATTAACCCGTTGATTAGTATATAAGACATGAGATAGGAAGGGGATGGGGCTGGTCTTTTTGACGACATGTTTTCCTCAGTCTGAAAAGCGGGTTGCAGTCTGAAATAACTGCAAGCCATGAAGACATGTTTTGAAAAGTTTGAACTTCTGCTCGAACTGTATTTAAAGACCCGTGTCATTATTGAATGACATTTCTAGGTCCGTAAATATTATCGATTTTCAGAAGACATGTCTTGAAAAATATTTTTGTATTTTCTATTTTTTGATTTTTATGGTTTTTGTAGGTTTTATATTTTTGTATTTTTTTTTGTTTTTAAATATTTACAAATGTACATAGGATACATGAAGAATTACCACCATTATTCTTCTTTTGAGATAGTAGATCTCAACCAGACCGTTTCCCACCAAATGGAATTGGATTGTCATTTGAGTCAAAGTAGCACCAAATGGCATGTTCATGTAGTTGACTTCTTATCAAAACCGGTCGAGAAGGATCGCCAATAACATTCTCCAATGGGTGATTCTTTGTCAACTTAGTGAGAGTATCAAACGATTGGTTAAGATGATGCAAATTTGATGGAATGACCCCTTGTAAAGTTGTTTCTTCAGAACTCAGATCTGAAGGAAGATTATGAAGGAGGGGTGCATTATCAAATTATGCATTTTGATGTCCATGAATTTGTTCTTCAACACCTTGATGAGTGACTTGAAATTGAATTTCTTGATTTGTTGGTAAAGTACTAGCAGATGGTACATCTTGATCAATGGTAGTTGACAAAGGTGAACCGGCTAGATCAACAGGTCTTGGAGCAGCAACAGCTACCGGATCTGGAGAGACAACACATGGTGGAGGATTGAAGTACTCATCAAACAATGGTTGAAACATGATCTCATAGGTC
The DNA here is from genome assembly GCA_026074375.1 of Tanacetum coccineum. Classification (NCBI taxonomy): domain Eukaryota; kingdom Viridiplantae; phylum Streptophyta; class Magnoliopsida; order Asterales; family Asteraceae; genus Tanacetum; species Tanacetum coccineum. The sequence continues at coordinate 3,149 of BQNB010084193.1, forward strand.
CCTCTCTTGGATAATGGTGAACATAAAGTTTGTTGGAGAACTGAGTTTTGCATGAACGATCCTGAACCGATGTATCCAGAGTCAATTTTGAAACCATATTCATAATACAATTTGAGAGACCAAGTTCAACTGTATTGATCACATTAGATTCACTATTCTCCCCTTCAAAAATTGCATATGCGATTGCCATTTTTGATTGATCTAGTGAATTAAAATACAAGCTAATGTACGTTGATCCACTTAATGATTGAACGAGCATGGGAAAATTTGAAGGATGTTGATGAGAATGGTCGAAAACAAGAAGATTTCTCTTCTTTTGAAGATAAAGTGCACTGAAGCGTACACCTTTCTTTTCTTTAAGGAACGAGGCCTGAAGTGTTTTCTGCAGACGCCATCTATCATTGAAGAGCGAGGCCTGAACTGATGTGAACAGACGTCATTGTTGATGTGCATCACATTAGAATCCCTTGAACCCTTGGCTTATGAGATATCAGTCTTTTTGGCAACCAAACTCTGAGTCTTTCCTTTATAGGATTAAAAGACGTACCTGCACTTAAGTTAAGAGTACATGCACTGACATTAAGAGTTTGATTGCATTCATATGGGTTAGTGATATCATCATTTGAACCATTTGGAGGCTCACTGTCAACTTTGCTCGTGCAAGAGTCGAATAACTTTCTTGTAGGAATCCACCTAAGACCAGCAAGCTTGAAAATTCTAGCCGTCGGTATCCACCTAAGACAAGATCTAGGAGTGTTTGGCTTCTCATGCACAGCGGAAGACTTGTTGAGAGAAAACCTTTGTCCTATAGCAATCTGCCTACCAGGTTTCTGAGTATGACTCTTTGGTTCTACGGGTTTGTTGTTGTTTCTAGTCTTAGGGGATTGAACCTTAGCACGAGAAGTATCACCTCTTTCAGGAATTTTGTTATAACAATTATCATGAATTTGCATAAAGACACATTATGACGCTTGAGCAAACTAAGTTAGTTTTGAGTCCTAAAAAGAACTAGAATTCCTAGGAGTGATCCTACTAGCGACACGGACACCATTTGACATCCACAACTACTCTTAGATACAGGCATACTCCCTAGATATTGATTAGTGCCTCCTAGGATTTTGTTTGCTACACAGTAGTAGTTTTTGTAGACTATAGTAATGCATCATACTAGTTTTTGAATTCTATTTCTTTCGTGTGTCTTTTTTCCTAGCTTCCTCTATATAGTGATTATGAAGCATATCATTTAAACCATACAACGGTTCTTCTTGACTATTCCTAGATGAGCCAGGTGCAATCACGTGATGAGGTTTTGCAAGCACATATTCTCGAACTTTAGGCAAATAATGAGGAGTGACTGGTTTTGACAAATGTTCACATCAACTTGGGAGGCAAACCGTGGTTTTGAAAAGTTAGGTCGTTCAGATTTAAACACATTCGGTTGTCTAACAACTGATTGGTATTCTGGGTGGTTGTAAGGACCGGTTATCCCCCCAAGATTGATGTGTTTTTTGCAACTTAGTATCACACGCTATTTCCATTTAAAACATTCTAATTCGTTTTTTCAATGCGACATTCGCAAGAACCTTTTCCTGAATTGAGCTTTTAAATCAGCATTTTCAACGAGTACTTACTATTTACTTAAGCAATCATGAGTCATTATGATCTTGTCGACGAATTTGTGGATTTTTGATAGAAAATCATAAAGTTTATTTGGTAAAGTCTGTTTTAAATGCTTATTTTCCTTATAACTTCTCATTCTCTGCAAGTAATTTAGCCACACTCTACTTTCATAGTTCAATGTTTATTTTGTTTTCCAAAAGTATCATTTCATGTCTAACCTTGGCTTCACTACTTGCTTCCTTCACACTTTTAATTTGATATCTTCAAGTTGCAAATTAGTGTGTGTTTTGCCTGTACTGATACTTCAAATCAATTATTTATTCTCAAAAAATGCACAAAATCAGAGCATCCTGTTTTTACAATGGTTTTGTTAACTTGAAAATTTCCTTCCTTTTGTTGCAGTTGAAATTATCAAGTGAAAATACACATGTTTTTCAAGTTGTAAAAACTGTTTGAAATTCTTTATAAACCTTCTTTTTCCAACCATATCATTCGTTTTGAGAAACTCAGCCTTAAGCAAAGGACTTTTTGCTTGATATTGTTTAGCATCCTGGTCAATCTCTCCTCCCATATGACACATATTTGTTGAATCAGGAGTGGTATTGCTATCAATCTTTTCCAATAGATATGTGTGTCATAAATGGGTTCAGATTGCACAGTATGTTGTTGTTCATTAGCAAGTGCATTATGTTGACATCGAATTTGTAACCTTCAGCCAATATGGCACTTAGGTCATTTACAGTGTTCTGATATCTGCATCCACAGCATGTGTGATATAAGTCCCTGAACTGCTGCTTGTATCATGCTTTCCATATTCTATCCCCTTGCTTTCCATGACAACCAAATCAGCATGCAATGCTTTAACGTCCATGCTAAAATTAGCCTCCAATGTTGTACACTCAGTGACAAAACTCTCGTGCTATTTTAATTGAGTTTCATTCACTGATTTGCTGAGTGCATTGTTGAATTCAGACTTTATCCAACTGCTTTTTGAGATACTCAAACTGTCATCCACTGCATGAACCGGATTGATCTGAACATCTTGTGACTGTAGCTATAATTTACCGTATGTAATTACAACTCTATGAATGACCGCTTCAAGTGTATCCAGGTTCTCGAGTAAATCATGTCTGTAAGTATTAGGTTCGCAGAGCGTGTATTCTTTGAAATCTTATTGCCAACGTTGATTAGATGAATCCATGCATTGTACCATACGTAAAATATTATGTAAAACCTATGATAATTAAAAGGATAATAAAAAATAAATAAATTTACCCCTTTGGAGGCAAAAAATTCCTTGAATTGTGTTCGGAGTGCTTCAAGACAAGTCCTTGGATTAACTTCAAGAAGATTCTCTCTTTCAAGTTGTAGTCTTAACTGATCCAGATTATGGAACATCTTTAATCTGAAAGTCTGATGCTCTTCACCGAAGAATGAGTGAAATGCCGGTTTAAATGCATCAATAGCATAAGACGAACTATTGAGATAGAGATCATGAAGATGTGTCTCGAGTTGTTCAAACCATGCCATGCAGTAGGAGTGTCGTTGCTTTACGAGACGTTGCGTCAGTTGCAGCTCTCTCTCTTTTGAATTTGAATTTGAAGATTCCATTCTAATTCAATGTGTGAAATTAAAGATCTTAAGTAGATTAAGTGATTTTGTTGTAGTTTTGAGAAAGAAATTATCCTTCACGGGATTTTACAAATCTATGATTTAAACCGAGAAAAGAATAAACTTTTACGGGATTTTACAAAATCAAGAAGAAACCGTGAAATGATAATTGTTATGGATCGTTTTAGGTGAAATCGTTGTTGTAAATGAAGAACTTGAACTTTTTTTAACGATTGATGAGCTAAAAGGATGAACGGTTACTCCTCTGTCAAGTTAAAATGATTAACGGTTGATTAAAACACAAACAAGGACTATCGGTGCAATAAAAATCCAAGTTATATGCTTAACGGTTGTTTATTGTGAATGTAGGGACAAACGGTGCAATAACAGTTCCCTTTGGAGGACTAACCGACTGCTTTAAAGGAATAAGGACAAACGGTGTAATAATGTTTTAACAAAGAGGGTTATTAATCAAACAATGGATGAATGGAGAATTGGTTACAAAGTCCAGGGGCTGAAAATGCAAAGTTCCAATTTTAATTAAGAACAATAACAAAAAAACATTCCCTCCATTTTTGACTTTCTTCTTCGTTATAAAAAATTAGAAAATGGAACGAGTATTGTTTCTTTCTCGCGGAATGCTACGGTGATCGTCGATGAAAAGCAAATATACCACGTTGATCGAAACGAGTTCACGATCCACGAATGGTATAAGTAGATAGTTCCGTGATAACCGAAACACGAACCCAAAAAACCAGAACAACACGAATGAGTACGAATGAGCACGTTGTTCTTAATATGCTTTAGTATAAATAGTTTAGTTGTTTTTCGTGTTGAATAAATCGCCCTAGTTTGTTAACGTATAACTCGTCCTCATTATTTCTTAAACGTATTGACTGCCTATGATGTGGTATTGTTCACCTAACAAAACGCAATCCTTTTCTTGCTAGTCAAAACGCAGTCTGGTGTCTTAGACAAAACGCAATGAGTCTACTTTAAGGCAAACCGCAAGATTTCCAAGACAAAACGCAGGCGTGAACTTGAGACAAATCGCAACAGAAACAAAACGCAATCTTGAACTAGACAAAATGCAATGTTTCTTGAGATTTGGGCAGCAAAACGTTTCTATTTACTTGATAATTGGTCTTCGGTGATCAAAACGCAACACCAAAACGCAGCTCTTTGGGGGGACCATTTGTCAAAACGCAGTGTACCTGTTTGCCAAAAACTACTACAAGACTAAAACAAGGACCACAAGTCGTTTTCAACTAAAACTAATCATCTAAATACTTGACAAACCGCAATCAAGAATCCTCCTCAAATCGCAATGAAGAACACGATTTGAATAAGCACTATTAAACCTCAAATAAGCCACGAAAACAAGGTAATAAGCTACCAGTAATATTCAACAAGAAGCTATATCCCTTAAGTTAAACGTGATTTTTGACACGAGAAAGAGCCAAGCTTTTTAAGAGAAAAATAAGCTTAAATGAAAGGAAATGTGACCCTAAATAAGCTTGAAATAAGCTAAATAAAGATGGAAAGAAGCCACGAAAACTCAAACTGTAAAAAAACTATGAAGGATTTTAACCCAAGAAAAATACCAACTAAGCTGTTTCGAGCTTGACTTGAACCTTGATGACACACAATAAGCTACCCAAAAACATGATAAGCCAACGGAATAAGCACAAATAATCTTCAACAATAAGCTACAAAAAGAACTCCGAATAAGCTGTTAACGACTTGAGGACGATGAAGCTGATACTCAAACGTGAAAAAAATGAAATACGAAAACGACAACAAAGGTGATAGAAAAAAGAAATGTCCTAGACGACAAAACAAATCAAAACAAATGTTGTGTGTGGTTATATGTAATTCTGTTTGCAAAACTGTTTTGATTGGTAAAAAACTGTTTTGACCCACTTGCAAAACAAATGAAACGATTTTAGTTAAAACAAATGAAAGTTAAGATTTTAGTTTTAGAAAGTTAAAACAAATGAAACGATTGAAACAAAAAAAATTAAGCCGTAACCAATAAGCTCAAATAAGCACCACAACAAAAACACTAATGGAACCAAGATGGAACCATGGCTCTTGATACAATTGTAGGTTCCTATAATTCCACACTATATGAACTAGAGAGAGAAAGTTAGAGAGAGAGATGGTTGGGAGAAAACTATAGAAAAACACACTAAATTATGTGTGTAAAATGATTCAACCAACACCTTCTCCATGTGTGGAGAGAGATTTTATACAAAGGGTAAATCGGGCTTTCCATGGGCTTTCTATGCTTTGGCCCGGTTAGCTTACTAAATATTACATAAAATTGTCTAACTATTACAAAGGCTCGTGAGATCGATAATGATTGTCACTTCACTAAAAACTGAATTCCTAACAGAAACGAGTAGTAAGATCCTCCCATGTGGTGATGGATCCTGCTGGAAGACGTTCAAACCAGTTGCTAGCTTAATCGCGAAGGGAAAATTGAAATAAACGCAGGCGCGTTCTTTCCCTGTTTTCATCGTCAATGTCAAGTGAGTCCATAAGTTTTAAGAAATCCTTTAGGTGTTGGTTTGGATCCTCGGACCGAAGTCTGTGGAATGAGCATCCATTTTGCACCAACCGGATGGTGTTGGATCTTAGAGGGAAAAAAAAAAAAAATAAAAAAAAAAAAAAAAAAAAAATACGACGTTGTTCCCCTACAAGGAGCTCAATGGTATTCTTGTAGCCTTCGTGGCTAGGTTTGGAGTAATCTCCAAGACTACGGATAGGATTCGTGTCTCCCATGGTGGTTGACGAGAATGGATTATGAAACAGTTAACACAAAGAAAAGATAGACTACGAGAAAGCAAATAAAAAAATTAACAAAAAATAAATACGGAATTAAAGTCTCACTTGAAAGGATTCAAGCGAGTAGAACTAAGTTAAACTGTTATCAAAACCTAACTATTACCCATGCAACGACGCTAAAAACCTGATGCGGTCGTCGTAGGACTTCAACAAGAAGTTTTACAACTCCCTAGGCAGAGTACCTAACCATTGTAGTAGTAGTATAGGCAAGACTCGGGGGTTGTTATCGTTCTCTAGGGGAATAGGTTGGGAAGGCTTGATCACGGTCTAACAGAATTCTAGGGGTTGAAAGAAGATTATTTTTGTGTTTTTATATTTTATGAAAGCAAGTAAATCTATGGTTTGAGAGGTTGGTTTGTTTAACCATTAACTAAACTAATATCTAATCTACTGGTGATAACTTTATGATAATTAAATGTATCATGCATTACTTATCAGATTGCTTCTCCTAATCATGTTGCCTTGTCACACTTGTGATGATTTGTGTAAGTATTTCCTAGGTCATGAACGGATTACACGAACCCGCCGTCTATTTAATATTCCGTTAAGACAACGCACAAGTAAGGTAGTATGAAGACTATTACAAGGCCCCCAAGAGTATATTAAATGTGTGTGAAATATCTTAAGAGGGATCAACCATATAAGGGGGTAAGGTGGTATGAAGACTGTTACCCGATTGTATCCTTTCTACGCACTCGCGTTTCCCTAGACGTGTCTACAGCGATATAGACAAAAGCTGGATTTCTAAAGCCTAACGCGCACATTCATCAACAAGAAGCAACAGTAATAGGATCTACAATCTGACTTTCATGCAATCATAATAAATACAAAGGAGGGTTTAGCCTAGCATGTTAAGAATAAAGCAAGAACATAGATCAATCACACAACACATAGACATATGAATAATATAAAGAAATAACACTCTTACTTGATTAAAAACATGGATAGAGGGTATGTTCCAATAGGATTTTTGAGCCCTAAAACGACCTTTAAAGCCTGCCTACAAAGACCTAGGTTCGTCTCCCAAATTTATTCAAAGTTAACAACACTAAAACCCTAAAATCGGTTTTGTATATATAGAGATATCGATGCGACGGCGTCGTGTTGAAGTCCTGACGCCGTCTTTACGTGGATGATTCTAGATCCTCTTTAAGTCGGCCACGTCCAGACGCCGTCGCTAGATCTCTAACGTCGTCACTGGATAGATCATGACGGCGTCGCTTTATGCCTGCGTCGCCGTCTCCACGCTCTGTGAACAATACTTCTTTATGGATTTGGTGTAGGTCCGTAATCTTGTCCGTTTCTTCTCCAAATGAGCCCAAGTCACGTGTATTTCCTCCAAATGCCATCAAAGTGCTAAAAACCTAAAAACAAACGATTAAGCACATAATCTGGGCATATTTGCATGATTTAGGGGATTAAATGACCCTGAAATAGTGTATAAAGTGACACCTCATCACAACTGAAGGACCAGCAACATTGTTGCCTTTTGGCTTGTTACTATCAATCACCTTAAGGGACTCATCAATGCACAGATGACTGCCCAACTCAAACAAGATTTAACTCTGCCTTGAGAAGTTTCAAGGTGTGCTTGAAAATCTTTCCAAGAAGGGAGGAATTATTGTCAAATGATACAAGAGACCTGAATGGCCACATTCATGTTCATCTTATGTTGTGTAAACCTTTCAAGTATACCAAGAAGTTCATTGTATTGTTCCATAACTGGTCTTGAATCGATCATTTTGTAATTGGTAAAATTACTAACAGGTAACTTCTTACTTGATGCATCATTAGCCATATATTTGGCCTCCAAGAAATCCTGTAGTCTTGGAAGATTCCACATTCTTGTAAATATCAAATAAAGCATTAGAACATACACATTGAGGATTAAACTCTATAGACATATTCCACATTGTCCCACTTAACCATTTTCCTAATTTGTTCCACGGTTGCATCATCACCACCATCTTCAGGAATAGGAGTAGTCAACACATACACCACACTGTATAAAGAAACACTAAGCCGAAGGAGTAAGTAATTGGTCGAACATGCTGGAAAAAGCAAGAAGTGGCCTCTTCTCTGACATCTTCTAAAGTTCACCCAACACACCCTATCAAACATGTCAAAACTTGCAAATTTTGAAGTCATGTGTTCAAAGCAGCAGCAGCATTTGAATATCACAAAATAACTTCTTTGATTGTGTTGTTGTGTGTCCCAAGATCAGGTATGAAAGCCAATCATAGTCCTAAGGCTAATATACCAAAGATGGTTACCGCATATCACTTGAAGTCATGTAATCACTTTCCAAAGAAGATTATTCGACCCTTTGCTTGGTTATCACGAATACCTCTTTGGGATAAAACCAAGTGATTGTTCTTATGCTTTAGGAGGCACAAATCAAGAACACTGAGCGTTTCTTTGTGTTTGGTTTTTTGTTTATTTTTATATGCAATTGTGATCCCTATTTATAGGGGAAATACTCAAAACATAGTCAATAGAATTAATGAGAGATTGATGGCCAATTAATCTATTCCATAATTATCCTCCATAATTTAAGAATTAGTTGTTACATGACCAATATAAATGTGGTCATTGAATGCAGTCAAACATGCCACTTAAATAGGCAAAAGTTGTTTGGCGGAAGGAGGGGGGGAGGGGGGGGGGAGGGGGGGGGGGTGATATAGTGAGGGGGGGGGGGTGGGGGGGTAGGGGGGGAGGGGGGGGGGGGGTGGGGGGGTATCAAACCTTGCAAATGTAAGAGTTGTTTGTAAGGGGGACGGCACCGGGGGGGGGGGATACCATTTAATATAACCTTTAAAAGAGTCAGGGAAAATCAGTGACTTGATAGGTGTACACCTCCGACCGCCGTTGGACCCTACTTACCAACCTCTACCAAAACACGTATGACGGACCAATCCCTATAATTGTCATCTAAAAAGACCACAACCATTACAACCCCTCGCTATTTACCAAGCCTTACCATCCTCCATGTTGACACACACGATATATAAGATCCTGAAATAGACATCGAATTGAAAACACATTAAGCTTTGCCAAAATAAAAAGAAAAAGCAAGAGTAACACTAGAATGAGACGAATAGTTAACTAATGTGTATATCAGAATAAATTTTATATAAAACCCAAGTAGATTAACAGAAAGAAAAACAATATCCGATGTTATGATCATGATAGAAAAAAAAAAAAGCATGTTTTTAAATTGAAAATATGTACCGTTAAGTACCACGTTGCGGCTGCTAATTGAGGTTTGTAGATCGATCCTTTCGTAGTATGCATTTCAATGACAGATCGTTCCATTATTTATATATGAGGCCTCGTAATGCCATGCTATACCATTTTTCCTAATAAAACACCTATACGAAATTTGAAAGATTCCCATAACATCTTAAATTCATGAGTATTTAAACGTAAATAAAATTATATTGTTATATGAGCTAATGTTAAGATAAAAAGCATAAAATTCTCCATTATGGAGTTTACGTGAAGTGAACTGGATTATGTACAATATTGAAAAGGGCTAGGCCCGGGCTATTCTAGAAAGCATAGGTCATTTACCTTGTACATATGTTCGGTGGAGTTGAATCATGAATGAATGAGAACGACGAACTTTAATCAATCTACGCAGGAATCTAGCCATATAGATCCAGGAACCATAAAACCAAAAAATCTCCGCTCGTCCGCTCCAACACATCCCTTTACGGCACGTTTAGCATCGTCCCAGTTTTTCTTTCATTTGTCGATTATTGTACATTGTGATTACAAAGTCAGACAGACGGTTTGTTTGTTTTTTTCACACGCAAAGTAATCGAATGGACCTAGTGACCAAATTGTAACAAAGTCACCGACCCCAGCCTTCCCCACGATATGGAGATAATGATAACGCTGTTTTAGCTCCACCATGTAGAATCTAAATGTTTCGATCTCGTTGGTTTTTGACAATACTGTGTAGACTAAAATCCCACGTTTACAACAAACCTGAACCCTAGTTTACCACCTAGTTGTCCACCTTGTCCACATATTAGTTAACCGCCTACGCACTTTTAATTTTGAACCCTAGCCCGAACAACAGTAGACAATACCGAACTCTTTATCACAAAACCACACATGAACAGTGCCACGTCTGTGCTCCGCACCCAGTAGGCTCTAAGCTTTCGGATAAAGCTTTATGACATTTTTGTTTTTTCCATTTTTTATTTTTTTTTTTTTATTTTTTTTTCTTAATTTTTTTCCCGCCGCGCAAATTTAATTCCACCAATCTCACACGACGACGCGACTTGTATTCCCGGGTTCTTTTTGATGTTGATGAGAGGAATTACTCAGTCTTGGATGTTTTTTTTCGTATAGAGGGGCAATGACCTCGTGTTGAACGCACAACTTGGGTGAAAACTAACACCTACGGATGATGCCGGTACAACAAGATCGTGTCAGTCCGTCCACCCCCCTGCCCCCTGATAAGCCCCACGCAGCACCCAAGTACCTACCAATGGAGATCTTACAACATTTATCCCAAAACCCTTCAACAAAAAGCTTGTGGATTGAGAACCCAAAAAAGGGCAAGTAAGGCCTTGGGACATCATTGCTTTAATACTCCAATGACCAAAAATAGGTCACTCTATTTGAGCATTGATGGCTGGAAAATTCGCTTGGAAGACGCTTGTGAGGACATATTGAGCATAATGCATACTTCCAAACAGTAAGATATCCAGAATCATTTTGCAACTATTTTAATAACTAGACACGGGGGGGGGTGGGGTCACCATCTCTCTCAACACCCGCCGCCGTGCGGCTGCGAGATAAAGAGAGAGCAGGGACCCGGGAGACAAGATAAATCTTCAAATGGATTCGATCTTACAGAAGTAAGTATCAATGCTCAAATCTCCAAGCTTCATCAAGCGCAATTCCGCCTTCAATGCAATAGAAGGAGACCTCTTATTGTCATTGGAGATTAAAGCAATGATGTCCCAAGCTTCCTTTGCCATTTTAGGGTTCTCAACCACAAGCCTTTGTTGAAGGGTTTTGGATAAAGTTGTAAAGATCCAAGTAAGGACAAGAGTCGATTGTCAACCATTTTGCGGTTGGAGGCGTCAGCTCACTAGATGAGGCATCATCCGTAGTTTTAGTTTCACCCAAGATGTGGTTCAAGAGGTCATAGCCTCTATACGAAAAAAACATCCAAGATGAGTAATTCATCTCATCAACATCCAAAAGAACGGGAACACGGGTCGTGAGATTGGTGAATGTCATAAGCTTATCCGAAAGCAAAAGAGCGGGGGGAGCAGGAGCACCAGTCATGATGGTTTTGATAGAGTTCGGTAATGTTACTGTTGTAGGGTAGGGTTTAATGAAAATAGCCAAATTGACAAAAAAACAAGTTAGATGCCTTTTTATGCATAAAAAAGTGTGATGCCTTAATCGAAAATAACGTTAAAATTACGTACCTTTTTATGCCATTTTCCTTAGCAACACACAAGTTAATGCAACTCATTTTTTTAAATTTCAAAATCTCGAATCCACACCGTTCATTCTATTATCATCCAATGGCTCTAATTAAATCTGATTTTTACACTTAAAATGCAATTTCTTACATATAAAAGTCAAGAGTCCCCAACTCGTTTTTATTCTCTACCAAAAAGTAAGGGCTCGTTTGGTTTGTGGATGGGTTTAAGATTTAAATTTGGATTAGGATTTAAATTTTAGAATAAGATTTGGATTTGATTTATATATTATTTATTATTTAAATAAATTTAAAATTTAAATATAAAAGTTCTTATTATAATATTGAAAAAGAAAAGCAAATAAGTTAAATATGTAATTGATATAAAAAAAGACCCCATCAATTATAGTGCATTAAATGCAAATGCAATATCTTTTGTGTAACCTGATCACTTGCTCAGGAATTATACACGCGAGATATGTGGTCTTCATCCCTAATATTAGGGCCCACATAAGCATACCAAACAACATAATTCTACCATAATCCCAAACCTCTTTGTGAAAAACCATAAACCAAACGCTTCCTAAGGTTTTAACTTTCATAAACACACACACAAACATGCAATCATAATTAAGGATGAACTAGATTTCCAAAACGTTCATTAATTATTGCATCATAAATCTTCGTCAATAATCATACTTCTTTCAAAATACATATCGAATTAGTTTTTTTTTCTCGATTTGTTGGCTCGAATTTATATATCTTTAAACAGTTAGACATGGATGATAATTAGATCATGGAGGATGAAAATTCAAATTATGAATGACAAAAATTATGTTATTGTTGATGAAAATCGGATTATGGATGAAGCAAACCAAGTTATGATACAATCATATGTTGGAAATTTAGTGCAATTGTGGAAATTGGATCATACTTGGAAATGGGTTTGGAGGTACGGAGTGTACACCCATCAAGTTACTGATTCTCCCTAACTCTTTTAGTGGTTAGCTTAATATCTATTAAATAGGCGGTTTCAACATAAATATTTGTAACTACACCTATTAAATGGGCAGTTTCAAGTTTGACTTAATGACCATGATTATGGTCATGTAACCACTATGCATTTATGAAGGATGTTATGAGATTAATTAGCCAATTAATGCTCATAACTCCTTTTGACCAAGAGTTACAAACTCTTTTGATTAAGAGTTTTTATCTCTATAAATAGAGATGAACACTTGCATGAAAGGTACAACACAACACAGAAAACATAAACACTTAGAAGCGAAGGGTTCTTGATTTGTTCCTAAAACAAGAAAAAACACTTGGTTTTATCTCAAGGAGGTATTCGTGTAACCCAGGCATAGGGTCGAATAATCTTCTTTGGAAAGTGATTACACGACTTCAAGTGATATCCGGTAACCATCTTGGTAATTAGCTACGCTATTAATTATCTTCACCCTGTTCTGGGCCAACCAACAACCAACAATCAAAAAAGATTATTTTGTGATAATCAATGGTTGTTGCTGCTATGAAACACATGGCTTCAAACTTTGCCAAGCCTGACAAGTTTGAAGGGGTGGACTTTAGAAGATGGCAGAAGAAAATGCACTTCTTGCTCTCCAGCATGAGTGTGGTGTATGTGTTGACTACTCCTATTCCTGAAGATGGTGATAATGCTACTGTTGAACAACTCGGGAAGAGGGCCAAGTGGGACAATGATGACTATGTCTGCAGAGGTTTAATCATCAATGGTATGTCTGATCCTTTATTTGATATTTACCAAAGTGTTCAATCTTCCAAAGAACTATGGGATTCATTGAAGGCCAAATATATGGTTGATGATGCATCAAGTAAGAAGTTCATTGTTAGTAATTTCACCAATTACAATATGACTTATTCAAGACCAGTTATGAAACAATACAATGAACTTCTTGACATACTTGGAAGGTTTACACAACATAATATGAACATGGATGAGGCCATTCAGGTCTTTTGTATCATTGACAAACTCCCTCCTTCTTGAAAAGATTTCAAGCACAACTTAAAACATCTCAAGGAGGAGTTAACTCTTGTTGAGTTGGGCAGTCATCTGCGCATTGAGGAGTCCCTCAGGGCGCAAGATAGTGACAAGCCAAAGGGCAACAATGTTGTTGGTCCACAGTAATTAGACGTTTTGTGTAGATCTTAGATTTAGTTCTAAAAAGATTGTTTTCTTGTTTAATGTTTTGCATGTTCCTAATATTAAGAAAATTTTGGTTTCAAGTAGTATTTTGAATAATTGTGGTTATACACAAGTAACTGAATCTGATAAATTGTTTTGTCTAAACATGGTGTGTTTATTGGTTTTGGCTATTTATGTAATCAAATATTCAGGCTTAATATTGATAATGATATTGGTAAATTAGCCTTTATGTCAACCTCTAAACCAAATGATAATCTTATGGCATGCTAGACTAGGCCATGTCCACTTTAAGAGGGTGCAAGATATATCTAAGGATAGGTTAATCCTTGCTTTTGACATAGACACTGAAAAGTGTAAGACTTGCATGTTGACCAAAATAACTAAGAAACTATTTCAATATGTAAAACGTGAAACTAAAGTTTTGGAGCTGATCCACAGTGATCTGCATGTTACTCCCTCTTTAGAGAATAAGAAATACTTTGTGACATTTATAGATGATGCTTCAAGGTTTTGTTATGTTTATTTATTACATACTAAGGATGAAGCATTAGATAAATTCAAAGTATTCAAAATTAAAGTTGAATTACAACTAGGGTCTCTGATAAAAAGATTCAGGACTGATAGGGGAGGTGAGTACATGGATACTCTGTATTTTCAGTCTGTTGGTATTATCCATGAAACGACTGCCCTTTATACTCCACAACAAAATGGTATATCTAAAAGAAAAAATAGAGTACTAAAAGAAATGGTTAATTCCATGTTGTCCTACTCAGGAATAAGATAAATTCCATGTTGTTCATAAGGGGTAATCTTATTCCTTTTATTGGTTATACACAAGTAATTCCATGGTTATCAAGGGATGTTATCTTTGGTGAGAACAGATTATCTTCAGTCCCTAGACCAAGTCTTAGTATTCCTAAAGGATTCGAAGACATTGGTGGTTCAGTGGTCTCTGAAAAGGTCACTAAAGAGGTTGTTCAGCAACTGAACCTTAGCTTAAGAAAGCAAAAGGAATAAAACTCCAAAGGACTTTGGACCTGAATTTCAATTATACTTAATTGAAGGAACAAGGGATGAGGTCTCTGACCAACACTCCTATTACTTTAATATTGAGGATGACCTCAAGATATTTGATGAAGCAATGAAGTCTCAAAATGTTGCTTTTTGGAAAGAAGCAATTAATGATGAGATGGATTCTATCATGGGCAACAACACTTGGGAGTTGGTTGATCTACCTCCAAGTTACAAGCCTCTTGGTTGCAAATAGATCTTCAAAAGAAAACTAAAGGTAGATGGAACTATTGAAAAGTTCAAGGCAAGACTGGTCATTCAGGGCTTTAGACAAAAGTTAGGGATAGCCTGCTTTGATACTTATGCTTAAGTGGCACGTATCATTACTATAAGGCTTCTAATTGCTATGACATCAATTCACTATCTGATTATTCATCAGATGGATGTGAAGACAACTTTCTTGAATGGTGAATTGGATGGGGAGGTCTATATGAACCAACCTTAAGGCTTCATCATGCTTGGAAATGAAAATAAGGTGTGTAAACTAATTAAGTCTCTTTATGGACTAAAGCATGCACCTAAGCAATCGCATCAAAAATTTGATGAAGTGGTTTTTTCTAATGGTTATTTACTAAGCCAAACTGACAAATGTGTATATAGAAAATTTGAAGAATCTGGTAAAGGAGTCATCATTTTCCTATATGTTGATGACATGCTGATCTTTGGCACTGACCAAGTTCAGGTTGACATGACAAAGGAATTTTTGTCATCAAGGTTCTCTAGGAAGGACATGGGGGAGGCTGATGTTATCCTGGGTATAAGGATTAAACATGAAAGTAATAGGATAACAATTTCTCAGTCCTATTATATTGAGAAGGTACTGAAAAAATTCAATTACTTTGATTGCACTCAAGTGAGTACTCCTATTGATACAAGTGAGAACCTGATGCCTAATAATGGTCAGGCTGTATCTCAATTTGAGTATTCTAGGATGATTGGCTGCCTGATGTATGTCATCACTTGTACACGGTCTGATATTGCTTTTACAGTGGGTAAACTGAGCAGGTATACTAGTAATCCTAGTACTCAACACTGGCAAGCAATTCAGAGGGTACTGAAGTACTTGAAGAAAACCATGGACTATAGATTGACTTATACTGGTTATCCTTCAGTGTTGGAAGGTTACACTAATGCAAGCTGGATCAGCAACACTAAAGACACTTCGTCTATCAGTGGTTGGGTATTCCTGCTTGGTGGAGGTGCAATTTCTTGGGCTTCCAAGAAATAAACTTGCATCACTGTTTCAATAATGAAATTTGAATTTGTGGCTTTAGCAGCTGCTAGTAAGGAAGCTGAATGGTTAAGAAACCTGATCCTTGAGATTCCATTGTAGTCCAAACCTCTAGCACCTATTTCCATCCGTTGTAATAGTGCTGCTACATTGGCAAAGGCTTATAGCCAAATGTACAATGGGAAGTCTAGACACTTAGGTGCCAGGCATAGCATGATTCATGAGCTGATCACGAATGGGGTGGTTTCTATAGAGTTTGTGAGGTCTCGACAAAACTTAGTTGATCACTTGACGAAGGGACTGGCTAGAGACTTGGTTTTAAAGTCTGCTGAAAGGATGGGTTTAAAGTCCAACAAAGTCGCTGAATGCTAGGACACCCAACTCCCTACTGAGGAAACTTGGTAGCTGAGTTCAATGTGGAAAGCTAAACGTTCAGTGGACTGAAGCACATGTTTTACAATCATCCAAAGGATGTGCTTGGAACCTGCTAAAAAGGAGGATGAAGTCTTTACTTCTCAATGGTTAATTTCTTTGAAAAAGTGCTTAGCATGAGCATGAATAAAGAGGAACCACCTATGTACATGTTGAGGTTTTGCCGCTTCAGGGAGCATGGACTTTGGCTCTTACAACATTTATGAATTGGATATGGACACATGGCTTGTATACTGTCAGGAGTGTCTAAATGTTTGGAAACTTGTGTGTATTTTATCTTCAGGTATTCAAATGGGTTGAAGGGTTCAATTCTTAGATTACCCCGATTCTCGAATATTTGAGTTTGTAATTTACTAAGATGGAAATTCAATCCTGAGGATATTTTCATTTATGCACATGTTTTGTTTTATGTTTAATTTTCATGCAAAAGGAATTGTACTAAATTGGGGAGGGTTGTTGAAAATTTAGTGCAATTGTAGGAATTAGATCATATTTGGAAATGAGTTTAGAGTACGAAGTGTATACCCATCAAGTCACTGATTCTCCCTGACTCTTTTTTTCGTTACAAATTTTCCGGATCACGCTAAGGCAAAGGATTTATGGAATGTTTGTAAACAATACGGTCAAGTGGTTGATGCATTCATCCCGGATAAAAAGTCTAAGGCGGGTAAGAGATATGGCTTCGTTCGATTTATTAGAGTATATGATGTAGACCGTTTGGTTAGCAATTTGTGTACATTATGGATGGGGAGTCTCATCCTCACGCAAAAACCCCAACCAAAAAAAACGTCGCTAGGTTTCGAGAGACCTCCTGCTGTTAATAGTGGTGGATATATGCATCAAGAATGTTGAATTATGTGTCCTAAAAAAACAGAAGCCAATTCGAATAATGGACATAGAACGGACAAAAGGTCTTATGTTAATGTTGTTAATGGGGATACAAAATCGACAGAAGCGTGTGAACCAGCTTTACTTCTTGATGAGTCATGTCTTAACCAACTGGATTACTACCTAGTGTTGCTTGGTAAGTAAAGAATTCAGCAGTTTTGATAATATGGAGAATGTAATGGGAATGAAGGCTTCGATGACATTAATTTAAGGTATATGGGAGGTATGTGGATCATGATTGATTTTAAAACGGAAGATACTAAAGCTAAGTTTCAGTCGTGCTTAGGAGCGACATCATGGTTTTCTCTACTCATACAAGCGTCCAAAGAGTTTGTTATTGATGAACGTATCACTTGGGTAGACATTGAAGGAATACCTCTCAAATTATGGTCGGAAAGTACGTTTAATAGGATTGCGGCAAAATGGGGTAAGATGCTTTATTTGGAGAAATTAGATGAAGGGTGTTTGTATAGTAAGAGGTTGTGTATTCTTACTACTGGAAAATCAAACATACTCGAAACGTTCAAAATCATTCATAAAGGGAAGAGATTTTTGGTGAGAGCAAAAGAAACCATGGGATGGATTCCTGATTTTGATGAACAAGAGGAAGATAATAGCGAATCGGAAGACGAGCAATCCGTAGGTTTTATTAAGGAAGACTTTGATGGTATGAGTAGAGAAGTAAGGGGAATAATAACGTTAGTAAAATGGTTCCAACACGGTGAATGGAAGATATGAATGTGCAAGCGAAGAGAAAGGAAATGATTTTGAATGTTAATAATTCTCTTGATCCTTTGACTATATTTCGCAAATGAATAAAAGAGAAATGTGGAGGAGAAAATGGATAAGTCGAATGAAACAGTGAGTATTCCATTTCCTCCTGGATTTACTCCTTGTGACGAAACAGAAGTTGAGTGTGATAAGAAGTCTATGGGTAATAATGAAGGCAGCGGGTCTGACAACGAAAAAGGGGAATCGGTTTCTATTGGTTCAAGGAAAAGCAACAAGATAGAAATTAAAAGGACGGGGGGTCGTTATAACTGTTATGGAGAATTGATCAAGGTGGGAAAGACGATTGTTACAATATGGAAGGATGTATGAAAAATATTGAAGAAATAATTAGATTCCAAGAGGAAAAGAGTTTTATAAATGAATATGGTTTCTCTTAACGATCCAATGCCTAAACCCTAAGGCCAAAAAAGAATTGGGTTAAAGGAGATTTGTGTTTCTCATAAGGTGAATTTCTCCCTTACAATAACCACAGATTAGGATATTACTTATGATTTATGTAAACTGTTTGATTGGGTAACTATGCTATTTGAGTATGTGAATATCCGGCGGTTGGTAATTCGGGTGGCATTTTTATGTGTGTGGAGAAGTTTTGCTTTAAGAAAAACAATTCAACCGATTTCCGATTATTTTTGTTATGATTAGCGGGTCTGGTATGTAGTCGGTGTAAATCATTTGATTATTTCGGTGTATGCACCTCAAGAATATGCCGAAAAGAAATGCTTATGGATATTTGGTTTCATGTGATTAGTAAATGGGACGGGGAGGTGATTCGTTATGGGAGATTTAAATGAGGTTGCGAGTCAAAATGAAAAATTTGGCTCGTTATTAGCATGCTCATGGCGCGGATGCTTTTAATAGAATTATTTTGCAAGCAAATCTTCAATATATCCCCCTTGGAGGTTGTTCCTTATCACTTGGTGTCAAAGATCCCTAAGAAAAGAAGTAAGCTAGACGGTTTCCTTATGTCGGGAGGCTTGTTGGGTGTGAATCCTAACTTTATCGGCTTTATCCGTTGGATAGGTACCTATCGGATTCATAGACCAATTATGTTGCTGATTCTTCCCATGATTAAGGCCTATCCCTTTAGGAAGAACATTTATTGTTTCGAGATAGACGGATTTGAATAGATGATGTTCGAAAGCTTGGTGTGAATGTCAAATCGTTGAGGTAAATCTCTATGTTGTACTTGATGTACTAAGATGAAAAAATCTCAAAAAGTGGTATTCGTGAGTGGAATGGGAAAGACAATCTAATATTTAAAAAAAAGGTTTTAAAAAAAGATCTCCATGACCGTTGAAATGTAATGACCAAGGCAATGCGACGATAGTATTCTATATAAAAAAGAATGGAGATCATTAAAGATCATCCAAGAAGCGAGAAAGTGAAATTTGGAGGCGTCGCAAAAAGCAAAGATAAAAGGGCGATTAGAAGGAGACGAAAATGACAACGTTTAA
Source organism: Tanacetum coccineum (assembly GCA_026074375.1). Lineage (NCBI taxonomy): Eukaryota > Viridiplantae > Streptophyta > Magnoliopsida > Asterales > Asteraceae > Tanacetum > Tanacetum coccineum. Next base: position 22,735 of record BQNB010084193.1, read on the forward strand.
ATCCTGGGATTTAAAATATGGAAACGTAATCAACTTGGTATACAGGAGTCTTAAAAGATTGATGTGGATCGATAATCCGGCATGGTTAAAAAGGAGTTCTTGGAGCATTTAGTACTGGTATCCAGCAGCCTCGTCGTAAACGTCATGATCAATATGATTTTCCTCTACGATTAGTGAGCTGAAAAAAAAAGAAATGAAGGTGATATTTCGTACCAGAGAATTAAGCGGGCGTGTTGATTGTGGTATTGAAAATCTCCGGACGATAGGAGTTACTTTTGTTTCATTAGAAGAAATTGGTCTTTAATTGATAAAGGGATGTAGTGCGGCGTGTTCAACATTTTTTTTACTTCCGGTAAATTTTCCTAAAGTTGGTAATGCGTCGTTATTGCTTTGATCCCTAAGATTCAGGAAGCTAAATTGTTAAGGACTTTAGTCAATTAGTCTCTATAGGGAGCTTATATAAAAATTATTGCGAAATTTTGGCTAATCGGCTATGTTGGTGTGATTGGGTTGACATAGTTAGTGAGGTTCAATCGGCCTTTTGTGGCGGATAGACAAATTCCTAGACGATCCGCTCATTCTCAACAGGTTCTTCAATGGAGTTAAAGCGAAAAAAAACAAACTTTATATTCAATATTGATTTTGAAAAGGATTATGATTCCGTTCGTTGGGATTTTTTAGGAACGTTTTAAATCGTTTTGGCTTTGGTGCTAAATGTTGGTTTTGATACAAAAATACCTTCGATCTTCTCGTGGTTCGTTTAGTAAGTTGAAGTACGACGGAGGAATTTACCAATTTTATAAAGGCTTAAAACAAGGTGATACCGTTATCTCCATTTCTTTATTTATATTGTTATGGAGAGTCTACATTTGTCCTTAAAAGGTGGAAGGATGCGGGTTATTTAATGGTAACAATAGTAACTCTTCTATACTTTATCACATATGTTTGTATGCCGGACATGCAATATTCTGGGTCAATGAGTAAGTCGGAATATTGATACTTTAATGTATATTTAACGTGTTTTTGAACGGCTTGGGTCTTATATTAATCTTAGTAAAAAGTAAACTCATGGGGTTATGCGGTTTTCGATAGAGAGGTCGAAGAATTACAGACATATTGGTTTGGCAATTCTCAATACTCCGTTTTTCTTTCTTGCTCTAAAGTAGGGGGATGTATGTCTCGATTAAATATGGGATGAGGTTATCGACAAAATGGGTGAAATCTACATTCTAAATGGAAGATGAAAACTTTGTCTATGAGAGAGGGTAGGCTCACTCTTTTCATAAGCGTTTTTGGTTCTAATGCCTATTTATCATATGTCTATTTTTAAGTTCCTATGTTGTGTTCTACAACGTATGGAATCAATCCGGTGTCATCTATATTTAATGGCAATGATCTTGAAATAGTAAAAGGTCAATTTGGTGGTTAGTTTTGGATAAAGTCTGACGTGTCAAAGGAGAAAGGAGTCCCTTGGTGTAATCCTAGTTTTTATTCGCAGCTAATAGAGCGTTAATGTTTAAAGGGTATGGCGATTTTATCAAAGTGACACTTATGGGTTTTAGGGTCATTCATGCTATACATGGAGTTGATGGTAGGATTGATAGAGCTGGGAATGTCGGATATACGTCGATTTGGTGTGATATTATTAAAGAAATGGATAGGTTAGCTTCTCATGGAATTGATCTTATAAGTATGATGCATAAGAAGATAGGGAATGGGTCGAATACTTCTTTTTGGAAGGATCGGTGGAAGGTGTATGAAGTCTTATGAAAAGGTTTTTTTCCACGCATTTTATGCTCTGAGGTAAACAAACACATCCGAGTAGCTTTCAATTTATCAACTTCTTTATCTTGCCTCTTTGCGTAGTGCCGCGTAGGTGGCATTGAATCGAACAGTGGGATCAACTTTTGGACAGTTTGAGGGAGTGATGTTAACCATCGGATATTAGGAGGTCGGTGATATAAATGGGTGGGGGAATTATCAGTTGCTTCGTCGCGAAGGTATAATTGACAACAATAGATTACCAGATAATTTCTTACCAAAACAAGAATGAAAAAGAAGTGCCTATTAAAGTCAATGTTCACGCTTGAAGTTGCGTATAAAAATGGTTTACCGACTCGTGGAACATTCACGTAGAGGTATAGATAGTCCCTTATCTATTCTATTCCTCTATGCGAGACGGGTTGTTGAATCTTCGAAACATTGTTTCTTTAATTGTAGTGTTGTTAGAGCTATTTTCGGAGGTTTGTATTGGTGGGATGAGAGTTACATGAGCTTGATTCTATGAAGAGTGGATTCTTGATAACTAATTTACGGCAGCGCTTCTAAGCATAAAGAGATTATTAGAAGGTGTGTTATGGTCTATGGTTGTTCATTTGGCATTTCGGATATAAAAGATTTTTGGCGTTGTTTCTTCTTCCAAGGCGAATATTTTTGAAGATCCTAGTGCTCTCGTGCTGTTCTTTTGGTGTCGTATAGATGCAGGCTACTTTAGTTGTGTTGATTGGTTAAAAAATCCTCACCTTGTGTCCTGGTAATGTTCTAGCTTCTTGCTAGTGTTTTCTTTTAATAAAATTCGCCGTTCAAAAAAAAAAAATGTTGAGGTTTTTCCGCTTCAAGGAGCATGAACTTTGGCTCTTACAACATCTATGAATTGGATATGGACACATGGCTTGTATAATGTCAGGAGCGTTTAAGTGTTTTAAAACTTGTATATATTTTATCTTCAGGTATTCAAATGGGTTGAAGGGTTCAATTCTTAGAACACCTTGATTCTTGAATATTTGAACGTGTAATTTACTAAGATGGAAATTCAATCCTCGGGACATTTTCATTTATGCACATGTTTTGTTTTATGTTTAATTTTCATGCAAAAAGAATTGTACTAAATTGGGGAGGATTGTTGAAAATTTAATGCAATTGTGGGAATTGGATCATACTTAGAAATGGGTTTGAAGGTACGGAGTGTACACCCATCAAGTCACTGATTCTCTATGACTCTTAGTGTTTAGCTTAATGTCTATTAAATGAGTGGTATCAACATTGAATTTTTGTAACTACACCTATTAAATGGGCGGTTTCAAGTTTGACTTAATGACTATGATTATGGTCATGTAACTACTATGCATTTATTAAGGAGGTTATGAGATTAATTGGCCAATTAATGCTCATAACTCCTTTTGACCACAAGTTACAAACTCTTTTGATTAAGAGTTTTCATCTCTATAAATAGAGATGAACACTTGCATGAAAGGTACAACACCAACACAAAAAACATAAACACTTAGAAGCGAAGGGTTCTTGATTTGTGCCTAAAACAAGAACAAACACTTGGTTATATCCTAAGGAGGTATTCGTGTAACCCAGGCATAGGGTCAAATAATATTCTTTGAAAAGTGATTACACGACTTCAAGTGATATCCGGTAACTATCTTGGTAATTAGCTAGGCTATTGATTATCTTCACCCTGTTCTAGGCCAACCAACAACCAACATCATATGCATATCCGGATCCAGAAAAAGATGTAGTTGATGTTCCATATAAGATCACAGGTGATTCTTTTTGTATAGTAGAATCAAATGTGATTATATTAAAAAACATATGTGAGTATTTAAAGATTATGTGCGATTATAACCGAAAGTATTACACATTATTTGAATATACGGAGAAGTGTTAGGTAAATCACATGAAAAGACAATTTTTTGGTGCAAAAGGGTGAATCATATATTAATAACAAAAAAACATATTACAACAAAATAACAATCTGCATTGGACACTCTCAATCGTAATCAAAGAATAAAACAACATTCTATCAGCCTATCATCAGATATCGGATACCAAAGAACAAATATCTGATAAGCTATACACTATATCTGATACATCAACTAAACAGAGGAATATAGGGGAGTTGTACTAACATTCATCTTCTAATCAGCATTATTCAGACCAACCGCCATTCAAACACTTTTAATTCACCCTTAATGCACCACATCATAGCACCATAACTACATTTCTTAACCATCTTTCATCCAAGGTCATTCAACCAGCATCCACAACAACTAAGGAGGAAAAAATGGTAGGCATCATTATAAATGCTATAGCTACCATACCTCTCCAATTAGGGGTTATACTAGATACCTACATTTCCTACTTAGAACCATCTAAAAGGCATCAATATCTGGGAACACACACCCTAAAAGAGTACCAACCAGGCCTCTTTTATAGCTCAAAATTAGGACCAAGTATCCTCATCTTTCATAGCTCACTATTCCTAAATACTTGAGCTATACCGCAGATCCTTACCCTTTATGGAGAGAAACTTACCTTATGGAAACTCAAGAAAATTCAAATTCATGATTAATTCATCCCTCCCAATGCAATTTAAGCTATGTTAAAAATAAGAATCATTTGAGCACCAAGATACAAGGCCATTCTCTGAAGGATCTCAATATAAACCAGACAATATAAACAGGCTTTCAATACCCAAGCCAAAAAAGAATTCCTTAATATTTACATAACCTTCATGATAAGCCAAAAGCTCTCATTATCAATTCCACATGAAATTGCCTTATGATGAAATCCTTGAATCCCAACAAGCATAATCAAGACACTGATTCCATCCCAGTCCAATCAGCATACTTGAAATAACTTCTTAGAATCAAAGACTCGCCAAAGTACCAGCCATCTGTAAATTTGCATTCAAGATTTAACTTTTTGCAGACTGTTAAAGCATGATCCAAACACCCCCTTTAATATCAGACTCAACTCAAGGCTTTTTTAGAAGCTTAATCCTTCTTAATTGAATGTCCCATTCTTTAGAAACATCATCCACATAAGTTGTGCTTAGAACTTGAATACTCGTTAACCTGTATCTTATAGTTTCCAAAATGATTTCAAGCAAATCTTCAACAATTCTTCTTTCTTGTATAAAAAATCTTCTATTCCTTTCTTGCCATACATAATATATTGCAGCTCCAAAAACAATCTTACTCAAGACACTTTTAATACTTCTATTTTAACATATGCTGGCCAAAACATTAACAAGACCAGGCCAATCATTAGGTAAATCATTACCATGTATCTTTCTTTTAAAAGCATTCCATATCCTTGCAGAATATAAGCATTGAAAGAATAAGTGATTATGATAATCCATACATGTGTTACATAAGGAACATCTCATACTATTATCAATATTCCAAACAAACATTCTATCCTAAGTTTGCAGTCTCTCGTGAATAGCCAACCACACAATAAACACATGACTTGAAATACATTTAGAGCACGTTTGGTACAAAGAATCTCAGAGATTAGAGATAAAGCAGGTAATAGAAATAAAAGGAAATAGAATTGGTTAGAGAATTTTTAACAACTCCACTGTTTGGGTAAGTTAGAAAAATTGATTCGAGAAATGAAAAAAGAACATTCTCTGTATTTGGTCATCATTTTCTTAATTGATTCGACAACTGTTCATTTGTGATATTAAACAAATCGTTATAATCTCACAACCAATCAAACAAATCAAGATTCAGAATCACGATACGCAACCCAAATGCTTTGACTAACCTATTATTATTTAAATAATTAAAACTAACAATGTTTAAACAATCAAATCCGAGATCCAAAACCAAAATCCTATGAAACGAATTAAGATCCAGTTTTCATAGTTTTTTAATTACTTCTCACATTGTTTGAATAATCCAAACTCACAATTTAAATTTTGGATAGAAACATAGAACAAATTCATGTTCTACAAGATCCGGGAGAGATGAAAACGATATGCAGTAACAAAGATTCGACGTCTACAAGAATTGGGGATAACGACGAGCTGGGGCAGGAGACCAGGGGAAGAAGAACATGAAAAAGTGATATCAGGACATGGGTTTTACAGGCTTCTTAAGAATTGGGTGGAGTGTGAGGGATGGAATGTGAGGCTCACGTGCTTGTGTCCTTTTTTACTCTCTTTTGTTAAGTTTTAGAGAAAACTACAATTTTGGTCCACTATCTTTACCGAGTATAACACTTTTGGTCCATTTTTTTAAAAATTTACGGGTTTAAGCCAAAACCCGAGTATCCATTTCACATTTGAGCCA
>BQNB010084194.1:0-18626 GCA_026074375.1 Tanacetum coccineum
AGTCACAAAGTCCATTGTTATATTCTACCATTTCTATTGTGGGATCTCTGGTTAAACCAACAAACTAGACAGTTTCTGATACTCTATCTTAACCTTAGCACACGTTAAACACTTGCTGACATAGGTGACAATTTCTTCTTTCATGTTCGGCTACCAATACAACTTCTTCAGGTCTTGGTACATCTTATCCGATCCAAGATGGATGGAATACTTTGACTTATGGGACTCATGCATAATCAAAGCTCTCAAATCTCCAAAACACGGAATCCAACTTCGATTGTTCAAACACAACGTTCCATCAGCACGAAGTTCTAACTTGTTAATCATGCCATGCAAATCTTCGTTGATGAAGTTCTATTCTTTCATGGCTTCCGATTGAGGACTCAAAATCTGCTTAGGAACTCGTAGTAGCTTACTTCTTTCCTTTCAGCTCAGGGCATCAGCCACCACATTCGCCTTTCTTGGGTGATATCGAATCTCACAGTCGTAGTCGCTTAACAACTTTAACCAACTGACGTTGTCTCATATATAGCACCCTTCTGATCTAGAATGTGTTGCAAACCTTGTGATATATACACACAACACACTTTGTATCGTAAAAATAGTGTCTCCACATCTTCAAGGCAAACACTACTGCACCAAGCTCTAGGTCGTGTGTGGTATAGTTATTCTCTCGAACCTTGAGTTGGCAGGATACGTAAGCTATGACCTTCTCCCTTTGCATCAAAACTGTGCCCAACCCTTTATGCGAAGCATCACAGTATACCACGAAGTTCTCACTTCCCTCTGGTAAGGCCAATATCAGCGCACTACACAATTTCTGCTTCAACAACTGAAATGCAGCCTCTGCCTTTTCTCCCTAATCAAACTTCACACTTTTCTGAGTCAGTTTCGTCATAGGTCTAGCGATTTTTGAAAAACCTTCGATAAATCGTCAGTAGTAACCAGCCAAACCTAAAAATTGACGGATCTCGGTTGGTGTCTTGGGTGACGCCCAATCCTTGATAGACTCAATCTTAGCTGGATCAACGTGAATGCCTTCACTATCAATCACGTGACCAAGAAATTGTACCTTCGACAGCCAAAACTCACACTTTGAAAACTTGGCGTACAATTCTTCCTCCTTCAATAACTTCAAAATCAACTTAAGGTGTCCTTCATGCTCCTTTCTGCTCTTGGAGTAAATCAAAATATCATCGATGAATACGATCACGAATCTATCCAGATACGGTTTGCACACCCGATTCATCAAATCCATGAATACTGCCGGTGCGTTAGTCAAGCCAAACGGCATTACTTGGAACTCGCAGTGTCCATAGCGAGTCCTAAATGCGATCTTTGGAATGTCTTCCTCACGAACTCTGAGTTGGTGATAACCAGATCCTAAGTCGATCTTAGAGTAGACTCTTGACCCTTGGAGTTGATCGAACAAGTTGTCGATCCTCAGAAGTGGGTATCGGTTCTTCACAGTAAGTTTGTTTAGTTCACGGTAGTCGATACACATCCTAAAAGATCCATCTTTCTTTTTGACAAACAAGACCGGAGCTCCCCAGGGTGAGGAACTAGGTCTTATAAATCCTTTGTCAGAAAGTTCCTGCAATTGAGTGGATAACTCTTGCATTTTGGCTGGTGCTAATCGATACGGGGCTCGTGCTACAGGTGCAGCACCAGGGACTAAGTCGATTTGAAATTCAACTTGTCGAGCAGGTGTGGTAGTCCAAGAAAATCTTCTAGAAAGACCTCCAGAAATTCCCGTACGATTGGCACGTCCTCAAGTCGCTTCTCCTCTGACTTATCCTCAGCCTTCTTGGATGTAACTTGCGCTAGGTAGACTTGACATCCCTTCTGAATATACTTCTGGGTCCTCGTACATGATATGAGAAATCACAAGCAACCGCGTACAACACTAAAAATAAATAGTAAATTTATTGATGACGTCAATGACTTGAAAACACAGGGTGTTATATAAACGATCAACGCGTGGTATTTCGCCAACCAATCCATACCGATGATGACATCGAAACTACCAAGTTCTACGGGCATTAGGTCTATGTTGAACGGATGACTTAATAATCCTAACTTGCAACCTCTAAGAACAACATTTGTTTCTGAAATTCTTCCATCGGCAAGTTCTATGGCATAACTAGCGTCTAAAGTGGATGGTGTAATATCAAGCAAAGCACTAAAGGTAGACGACACAAAACTTCTATCGACGCTCGAATCGAATAACATGGAAGCATAACAGTTATTGAGAAGAAATGTACCCGTGACAACATTGGAATCAGGGTTTGTTCCTCCTCCACCAATGGCGTAAGCCTTTGCTGTAGCCTCATTACCTCCAGTCTGGTTTCCAGTTTTGTTTCCAACTCTGGTTCTTGTTTGGTTTCCACGGTTCTGATTCCTCAACTTAGGGCAATCCTTCTTAAAATGTCCCGGTCTTCCACACTCGTAACAAACAACACCCTGCTGATTTCCAACTGGAGCTCTCTGAGTGTTTGGGGTAATAGTCGCCGTACAATCTCTAGTCAGGTGTCCAACCTTCTTACAGTTATTGCACTTCACTGTACATGGCCCTACATGGTGGTATTTGCACTTGTTGCAAAGTGGGTTTAGGTTCTAGTATACCCTATCCTCTCATTGTTCCCAGTCAATGTAATATAGCTCTTAACCAATATTCTGTCCCCATAATTTTTGCTCCTTTGAATGGTAATGGCGGTTGTTGTCTACGGTTATCCCTTGAGTTACTTTCCATCCTCCTCTTACTCTCAGCACTCCTTGCAGCATAACCCTGGAGCTTCTTATCCATTAATTGGTCAGTAATGCGTACGGCATCTTGGAATCTAGCTGGGTTTGCAGCAATCACATTTCTTTGAATGTTGTTTGGTAGCCCTCCAATAAACCTCTCTACTCTGTCCTCTTCGTTAGGGACCATTCTAGTACACAACAAAATCAACTCCTGAAACCTTTGAGTGTAGACAGTCAAGTCATTACCTTTCACGGTCAGATTCCACAATTCAGTTTCCATTTTCTGAATCTCGTTCCTTGGACAATACACCTCAGTCATCAACTTCATAAGTTCTGCCCAACTCATGGCATAGGCGGCCTCATTCCCAATCGTTCTCTTATGGGAGTTCCACCAAGTCAATGCACTGTTCAGAAGCGTGCACGAACTTCACTTGGTACTTCTCTGGACAGTTGCTAATGTGGAAAACAGTTTCCATCTTCTCGAACCAACGAGTCAACCCAACAACTCCTTTCGTTCCATTAAAGTTAAGTGGCTGGCACTTCAGGAAGTCTTGATATGTGCACTCTCTAGCAGGCATAAATCCTCTGAAGTTATAGCCATATTCTCCTCCGTTCCCATTACCATTTCCATTTCCTCCATTTCCATTTCCTCCATTTCCATTTCCTCCATCTCTATTTCCTCCATTTCCATTTCCTCCATCTCCGTTTCCTCCATTTCCATTTCCTCCATCTCCATTTCCTCTATTTCCATTTCCTCCTACTTCTTCTTGTTCGACCTCGTCTCCCATAAGGGGTCCAAGGTTTCTGACAGCGTCGCGCACTCTTAATGCTTCTGCCACCCGACGATCGCTTTGCTCGTTGACTGCTTCACGTGTCCTTAACGCTCCAGATCGTGTGTTAGGCATCTTCCTACAACATATCAACGTAACACTCGATGAGATTCCTAGGTGATACGAGGTAACTAACGGGGTTAAATAAAATTTACGGTTAATTCACATAGAAAATACATGATCGAACTATATCATGGAAACCCTATAACGCATGATGCAAAAAGCATAAGTAAATCAAATTACGGAATCATATCATAGATAAATATCAATTTCATATCATCGATCATTAGTGACTACATCACATTGATTTCAAAATACAGAAAATACGAGCTTCTAATACTACGGTCATCACTAAACGCTACTGGTCAATACTGCAACACTAATGAACATATCTAAGGACGGTATCCCATGTGCTTCCTAGCACGCGCCTCAAATCTGCCAACTCTCACTCAGTCATAAAATCGAAACTGTCGTATCTGCCTTAGCTCTCTCAGCATACGTGCCATGCCGCGCTGGAGTCGGTCAACTCTCTAACTCTCAACACTCACAGTGCCTCTAAGCCTCATGTTATCCCTCTCCAACTCAGCAACTCTCTCAGTCAAAATAGTGACTGTCGACTCAGCCCCAACAATCCTACGTCCCTGCTCTCTCTGAGCTCCCTTAAAGACCTGTATACGATGGACTGGAATAGCCTCGGTGTGATCATGGAACCTCTGAACCAAATCTCCCAATGTCTCATATGTAACCTCCATTGCTCCCTCCTGAGCAGGCTCAGGGGTATCCTCTGGAATCACAGGATGCGTAACCCTCTCAACGTTGACCTCAACTGGGCCCTTCGTACCCGTCTCACTCTCCTCTCAGTCAGCAACCTCAACTACAACTCTAGCATCAATCCCTCTATCTCTAAGAGCATCCGCATAAGCGAAACACTCGTCAATCTCAGCCTGAATATCGGGGTCAATCTCAATCCCGTCGCTCCTCACAACATCAACATCCATCTCTAAATCAGCCCCTCTAGATCTAGACTCTAGGATCTACCTCTACATCTGCCAAATACCAGAATCCCTAACCCTCTTAGGCGATGGCATCAAATCAGCACAGATAGGAGATAGAGCTTTAGATACAGGTGGTAATGCAGGTACATATGTCATGGGGGACCTATGTCTCTTGCGAACGAAAATCTGATGATGCCTCTAATGATGAATCTGAAGAAGAATCTTGAGCTGAATCATCTGGAGAAAAATAATCTGATGAAGAATGATAGACAAAAAGTCTCACAGCAAGTTGCTGAGCAGGTAACGATCCAACCCTCTTCCTCGTAGTCATCATGTGTACCGAGCCATTAAGATGGTATCGGTACGGTCGACCATGAGGAATAGGTTCTCCAGGTGCTAGAATCATAACTCTACGATAAGGTATGACATGTAATCTCTAGGTAGAAGAGGTAATCTCAGTGAAAGGTGTACCATAGGTAGGTATGGTGGGTATGTGTATCGTCTGTCTATGGTGTTGTCAGCCGATGATAAAAATGTGAATATCTGGTAATGGTGGTATATGGTCTGATGATGGATCAGACTCTGAATCAGATGCAGGTGAGTAATCAGGAGATGCTGGTGTATAATCTGGGGATGGTGGTATAGTAGGTGCTATGATAGGTGTCTCTGTGGGTATCACTGTAGTGTCAGTCTGAGTAGTAGGTGGAGTAATCACTGGGTGGTGTCGGGAATAGTGGTAGGGATAGTACCGAACAAGATGACTTGTTCAGCAGGTGTCCCTACGCTATCCTCTGATGAATCCGAAGAAACTAAGATAACTGAAATAGCCATGACCTACACAAGCAAAGTTTATATAAATCATCTTTATATCAACCATGCATGATGCAACATATGATCGGGTGAATGGGTAACTGGATGAATGCAAAATGAATGAATGAATGTGCGGGTCATCGAGTACGGCATGATGGGATGAAATGGGAAATACTTATAGTAATATTGGCTATACTTAGTATTTAATACATATATATTATTTATAATATTTAAATATGAATACGTATTATGTAAAAACGCTTAAGTGCAACATAATCACGTAGGTTAACTTACTGGTTATAGTTTCCGACCTATTTTAAACTAACCTGGTTCTCTATAACCTTGGCTCTTGATACCAATCTCTCACACCCCCAGACGGGCCCTGGACGGAATACGTGTCCGGAGGCGTGACGTTATTGAATATCTCAAGTACAAAGCATAAAGAACGACCTCTAAGGGTACGTTTTAAAAAAATAAACACCGTTGCATAAATTTAAAATAATAATAAGTTTACATCAATCAAATTTAAAAGATTCAAAAGTTAAAATGCAGAAGCTTTAATAAGTTCAACAACGGTATTTAAGATAAAATAGATGATATCTGAAAACTGGTTCGGTCAATTAGACTTCATATAGTTCAAGAAACATCTTCCAAGCTAAGCACCTAAGAAAAACATGCTTAAAACGGTCAACATAAAGTTGAGTGAAATTCACAGGATAAATTGATGTAATAGTAGACCATATAGATTTTTACAAGCATGCGACAGTAATAACAAATAACAACTTCACATAAAAATATTTTACCGTTGCACTAAGCTCATGACACGATGCTAATTCTGAGACATAGCTTTCATATAGCTATAGTTGGCATTGCCCTAGAGGAAATTCCCTACCAAGATTACTATCCGAAAATCGACAGACATATAACCGATTAATCGGGCGACCCGTGGGTAGTAAGTGCGACTTACCCGGATAGGGATAATTAGTTCCAATAGAACTATTTATTCATTCGTGCTCCCTTAACCGGTCCTCTGGTCAAGAAATTAACAGTTCACGATAGTTTTGGGCAATAGGAGGTCTAGCGCTACTTAGGCAACACGTAAACAGGGAAAAATTCTCATGAAATAACATGCGTCCGATTTTAAAAGCAAACAATGTTTTATAACTTTCTTACCCCAAAGTTATAAAACATTTATTCAAAACGAGTAAAAATGCGAGGCTATGAACTCACCATGATGATATAGTAAAGAGTACATGTCAAAAGTAGAGTCACTCGAAACGAACGGTGGTACACGGGTATGACCTAGAAGAATACGGGTTTCAATTTAGTCTCGGAAAGTTACCGTATGTGATTTGATGCATGAACGTTTATTATTCATTTTTGGTAAACGTTATTTGTGTATTAAAACATTAGTGATCGGTTTTATGAAAGGTCTTAAGTTGTAAGTAAGTAATGTATATAATATTTAAAATAATTAAATAATATAAATTTATATTATTATATAACAGTATAAATAAAATTTATATTAAATATTTGACATTTCCAAATCGTTAAGATTAACAAAAAAATTTATTATTTTATGATTTCTAAGAAATTTCTATGTATAATAGTTTTTTACAAAATTTCGCAATGACCCTTTGTTTTTTTTTTCTTTTTTTTTTTTATTTTTGTTTTTACACATTGTTCCAAAGTGTAGAATAATCAAAAACAAATTTCAAACCATTTCCAAATCAAAATTTACATTTTACAAACTCTACACAATCGTTTTCCGTTTAAAACAAGTCTAACAAGTCACTAAAACTCTTATTGGGCTTTTAGGCCCACTAAGCCTTTAATATGCCAAAGTACGAAATAAATAAGTCCGATATACTAAAAAGATAACAAACAAGTTCTAGGTTCATCAATAAGCTACCACAGGCTCATAATAAGCCAATACAAATAAGCCGAACCCATAAGCTTATGAATAAGCTCGGGTCGTGGGTTTATGTTATAGGTGACGTGGGCTTGTAGGCCCATTAAGCTTTATTTGAGCTTATTGGTTAAGTCAAATACACTTAATGTTTTACCCCTACAAAAATAAGCTAGATATAAGTATACTAAATTTAAGTTACAAGAAATAATCTTAAGATAATATTTCTTTATGTTTTCTTATTTATTCGTGTATATGTATATGCTAAAATAAGTTCAAATAATCAAACAAGCTCTCAAATAAGCTCACAAATATAAGCCGAATACAAAAAGCTCAAAAGTACAAGTATTATTACATAAAAATAACCACGATCACGAAACTATGATTTCCTTATATTTATTCTTAAAATTTCCAAACCACAACTATAACCTTTTAAGGTTTATGTATTTTCAAAATCATTCTTGTTATAAAACAAGATGTACAACAAAGGTTTATGCATCAAGAAAAGTTGAAAAGTACAAGTTATTTGAGGATTTGGAGACTTACAAAGAAAAATGATTTTTAGAGATGAACAAAGATCGAGAACAACCCAAACGTTGTTTATTTTATACCCGAATGATCTTAAATGATCAAGCCTTCAACTATTCTTCAAATGTAAATGATTGAAAGTGAAAAATGTATGGTTTTGTATGTTTTTGTGTTGGTTCGTGTGTAGGGAGAGACAAAGAGAGAAAATGAATCTTGTGTGTGTGAAATGTGTGCAAGAAATGAGAAGCACATGAATATAACTACAAGGATCACACACACACACACACACATACACACACTCCTTGTGTGCCGTTCGGTTAGGGGACAAGAATAGGGGGACCAAAATGATCTTCCTATCACATTAATTCTAGTACAAGTCCTTTACCTTAATTCAAGCTAGTATGTCTAGGAATAAAGTTCAAAATTTGAATCCTATGCATGTATATACATGCATATCCGGTTGCAAATGAGACCAAGGGGAGGGGGGACCATATTGGTCTTAATTATTTTAGGATCACTAGTGCTAGATATTGAATTAATTTTCAAGCATGCATGCTTGAGAACGCAAATATTGAAAACGTATAACGACTTCAAGGAAAATTATGAAATTTTAATTATTGCTTAAAAATGTAAAAACGCGTCCATTGACGAAAGACTACGATAAAATACAATATGGTTCACTCCCGGAGACGATTCTCCGGTATTAACGGGACAACTTCCTGGTTACGCGTAAAAGTTATACGAAACTTATAAAAATTCAAATTATTAGACGGAAAACGGTTATGATACTGAACGGAAATTCACGGGTTGTGACATACAACCTTGAAGCTATATATCAAAACGTATATGAAAAACCATAACCTAGGATCTCCTTTTATACACTAAGGAGTCCTTTACAAGATAACTACGATTCTTCTATAATTCTAATCTTATATGTATATTTCTAACTTTTTATAAGATATACACTAAATAAGTCAATACAAATCACTTGACACGTCTTTATCACTTTAGCAGTCTTAATCTTAATCCAGCAGTCAAATATCTTAGACAGTCTAAATTCGTACTGGCAGATACAAACATACTCTAACAGTACTAACTGGTTAGTACTGGCAGTTGTAACTTGAGCAGTACAACCTCATGCTGGCAGAACTAAGTATGAAATACTTTTAAATCCTAACAATCCTCCTTAAACTTTTGATTTTACCTCCCCAAATGTCATCAGTTCTTAATAAACCTTGTTCTCTAAGAGGATTCTTCCAAACACTTCATCTTCTTGGTCTTTCAACCTGCATGAATATCTTCCTAAGAAGTTCTCTGGACATCTCATTATCTTGATCCACTAAGAGCTTTGCGACCAGCATCAATGTAAGAGTTCCCCTTGACAATGGATACTCCTTCCTAACCGCAATGCAGAGACTATTCCCTTCTCTGTAGACACATGATGCACTCCACATGAATCATATAGCTTCCAAGTTAAATCATGAATATGCTTTTGAAGCTTCCATAACTCATCATCTGTATCTGGTTCAAATAATCTCTTCAACTCAACCCATATCTCTCTTTCTTTGTCATCTGTTGGTTCTGTTGAATTGAACTTCTCTTTAACCAGACTCTACAGCATCACTAAGTCATCCCTGTCAAAGGCTTTTAGCATATCATCAAAGAAGTGATGTACCTCAGTATGATTTCCAACTCTGATGATCTTCTAGTACTTCCTAGTGCCTTCAGTGTAAATCTCCCAGTCAATTATTGGATACTTAGTTTGTAAGGCTTCAACATTCATCCCTTGCTCTAGAACTATTATCATCATTTGTTGTAGCTCTTCTTGTGACAGTTCATCATCTTCTTTATCTCTTGGTTCTTCAGCTAGTTCTGAGCTTTCACCAGTCTTTTGTCTCTTAGAACTTTCTTGATCAAGTTCTTCTTCTGCGTCCCTTTTTGAACTTCCAACTGCTAACTCAGGAACTGCTCTGTCAACTTTACTCTCGATTGGAACAAAAGTGTTTACCCTCCTCATTGTTGTTTCAAACAAAGTCTTAAGCTCATCAAAAGAATAACTACTCAAGCAGCTGCAGTGAATAACCTCTCGTGTTCTTGATATAATAAGACATATAGTCCTCTGTTGAGCCAAGTGAGTGTCTTGTTCCTCCTTTCTTTAGCTCTTTGTGCAGCAAAATACCTTTTTCTCTAATTGATAAGCTCTGCAAGCATTCTTGCTTGTTCAACTTCAGTGTACTTTTCTCTTTCCTCTGCATGTAACCTCTGCACTAACTCCTCATCAGCTTAAACTCTAGCTTGTATGTCTTCCCATTCTTCAACATTAAAAGAGCTAGCTGCTTCATGTACCCTGACAATCCTTTGCCTCTCTTCTTCCTCAAGTTCAGCTTGCAATCTCACAGCTGTTTCAAAATCAAGTCTTTCTTGTTCTTGCTGTAACTTTGTCTTGGTCTTAACATTTTCAAATTCATCCATTTTACCTTTTCCTTTGTATTTGGCTGCACTCTTCCTGATATACACCAGTGTCTCAGCCATAGTAATGTCATCAGAGTAAAACTCAGTAATTTGCTGTAGCACTGTGCAGTACTACACAGCAACACTAAGCAGTAGTAACTGTTGTACCAGCAGTACTAACATCTTTCTTAGCAGTAGAAACTTCCTTAGCAACATCAAAGACAAAGTCAAACTCCATATCGTGCTCATACCTCCCCTAAAGCTCTGCATCATGTTATACCAATGAAATGTCAGGATCTTGATCAATTTTATCTATCTTCATCTCCTGTTTAGAAGGATCCTCCAAATCATCTTCATCATCAGAGACAACCATTCTTGTCCTTCGTCTAGCTTGGCTAGACTTAACTGTTTTCTCTAACTTTTTCACCTTCATGATAAGCTTAGTGTAAGTAGCACCATATATTAGCTTGGTCTGCTTCAAGTCTGTCTCCAAGCTCTCCACTTTCTTTAACAATGTTATATAGAATACCATTAATTCTTGTTGTGTCATACTGCCCTCATCACTTCCAAGTGTGTTAACTCTTAGGAGAGGTGAATCTTGGGGCATGGTAAGGGTCTTATCAATGTTACCACTGCCCTGTCCTGCTTCTAAGCTAGTGACAGTAGTGGTATCCCCTCCATATCTCACATCTACACCTGTGGAAGCAGCCTCATCTGCTATAGGGGTTTGAGTAGGAGATCTAGGTTGAGGAACCACAGATTCCTGTCTGGTTGTTTTCCTAGAGGTTGATGAAATTGGTGGTTGTGAGGTTGATGGAGCATTGGTGGGTCTGTGATGGGACTCAACTAGGTGTGTTGATCCTTTACCCTGAACAACTGGGCCCTAAACAATCATTCCAGGAAACAATGGAATGTTTTCCCTAGTATAATCCTTACAAGCCCTCTTCATATTGCTAAAATGTTTTTAAGTGTGGGTAGGAGCAATATAAAGTCTTGTGTGAGGTTGAAGCAGTCTCTTGTGCTTGTTCAAAAACAATTGAATAAATTTTGGATACATTAAAAATTTGTGTTTACTATCCAAGTTTTTCACCATACCATTAAAAATCAGTTTAGAAAAAATAAATTTCTTATTAGTGGCCAAGCAAATAATAGCAGTTGCTATATCGCTACTAAATTGTTCCCAAGAGGTTTTCTTAGGACTTAGACAATGTAGGATAGTATGGATGAGAAATCTCCATTGAGGGGAAAAGTGTCTTTTTGAAAGGTCAATTTATCAGAAGTTGACACACCCATTAAAGAAAGTTGTTCAAAGATTTTAGTAGTTGGAAAAGAACTAATACCATCAGCATCTGCTAATTAGAGATGCCTCCTAACAGATCCCTCAATAACAGCCTTAACTTTGCCATCAATTGTAGCAGTTAATTCTATTTCTCCATTATCAAGTGTTCTGCAGGAGCATTTGCAAAACTGTATGTATGTAAGAAACCATAAATATTGGATTTTAGTAGAGCATACCTTATGTAGACTGGCAATGAAGAAAATCACTATATGTGTAAATCCTTCACTTCCCTCTGGTTTCTTTAAGTAGGCGACCATGTTGTGTGTGTCACAGAATTCCAAATTCTCCATTTTTGTTTGAGAAAAGTTCGATTAGGGTTATGGGTTATGTTCGTTTATGAGAGTATGTATGTTTGGCAAAGTCAATTGAGATTATATAGATTGCACTTAAGGTTTTGATTGTACCGACTGAATAAAATCGGTTCTTTATCTTTGAAGAAATCTTATGATTTAAA
Organism: Tanacetum coccineum; assembly: GCA_026074375.1. Classification (NCBI taxonomy): domain Eukaryota; kingdom Viridiplantae; phylum Streptophyta; class Magnoliopsida; order Asterales; family Asteraceae; genus Tanacetum; species Tanacetum coccineum. The sequence continues at coordinate 12,062 of BQNB010084194.1, forward strand.
GAAAGATTATGAATTATCCAAATTAAAGAAACCTATAAGCGAAGTAATTGGAGAAATTATCTCAACGGCTATATTTAATTAAGAAAAAAATATGTTATTTTCTAAACAACACTAACGGTAGCCTAGCAGTACTAAGTTTAGCCTAATAGTACTAATATTAAGCCTAGCCGTATTAACTTTACCCAGCAGTATTAACCCAAATTTTCTTTCAAAACAATACTGCACTCATACTTTTGAAGAGATTAAATGTAAAGAAAGACACTTAATTATTTCGGTTGCATTTAACCTCTGGTTGTGTGAGAACCAATGATTTCAGTATAAATACTTCCTGTGTTCAGATAGACTCATTAAAAGAGCTTTCTTGACAGGGTTTCCAGCTCAGTGGCAGGTGTTACCTCTAACACAAATGTATTAGATTCACGTTTGTTCGTTGTTCTCTAAACCAAATGTCTGTAGACTAACACACTATGAAAATGATAGAATGGTAAAGAGTGAGTTAGATCGGTTACTATCTGACCAACTAAAAGCAATCAATTCGTGTTTAGTATAGCCTATGCCCAGATGCTTCATTAGGCTCACTAGCAAACATAGGTTGATTTCAAGAAAAAGATTTTAAAGGACTTCCCAACTCAGGTGTAAACTTATCATTAACCCTTGGCAAGTTATCCCTAAATCCTCTCTATCATTAATCAGTAGCTTTTCCTTGGTATCACCAAATCTAACCATATTGCTTTGCTTATCCTGCAAGTGTTAGTCCAAAACCAAGAAAACACAATCCAAAGTATTTTCTTCTTAACAGTATTAATTATTACTAACAGTTTTAACTAGCAGTCTTAAGTATAACTAACAGTACAAGTTATACTTAGCATTACTAATTGATATAACAAACAGTACTAATCCTTTATAAAACATTACAAAGACACAAAGAGATTAAAACTTTAAGGATTTAGCATTCCAATACTTGCAACCAAATACTGAAACCTTCCAACATCAAGGGCTTTTGTAAGTAAGTCTGCAAAATTGTTATCTGTGTGTATTTTAACCACTTGAATTAACTTTTTATCATTGCAGTCTCTTATAAAATGATGTATAATCTCTATGTGTTTTGTTTTAGAGTATAAGAGAGGATTCTTAATAATACATATAGTACTGTTATTGTCAATATTAATCATGGTGTACATAAAATTATACCCATAATCCAGCATTTGATTCTGAATCTAGAGTACTTGTCTACAACAACTAGCAGCGGCCACATATTCAGCTTCAGTAGATGAAGTGACAACCACAGTTTGCTTCTTGCACTGCCATGATATTAATCTGCACCCTAGGAACTGACAACCTCCTGTTGTAGACTTTCTATCCAAGCTTGCTCTAGCATAGTCACTATCAGAATATGCCACCAAGTCAAAGGAAGAATCTTTAGGATACCAAAGGCCCAATTTAGGTTGGGCTTTTAGGTACTTAAAAATCCTTTTCATAGCATGTAAGTGTGAAACCTTAGGTGTGACTTAGAATCTGGCACATGCACATACTGCAAACATAATGTCTGGTCTAGATGATGTAAGATACATCAATGATCCAATCATTGACCTGTAGAGATGAACATCAACATCATCACTATCTGAGTCCTTGATAAAAGGCTTTTCTGTATCTATTGGGGTGCTAGCTGTCCTGACATCAGTGAAACTAAACTTCCTTAATATGTCAGCTACATATTTATCCTGACTGATAAATATCCCATCTTCTTTCTGCTTTACTTGCAACCCTAAGAAGAAAGTGAGTTCTCCCATAGAACTCATCTAAAACTTGTCATGCATCAATTTCTCAAACTCAGTACACAACTTCTTCTTTGTAGAGCCAAAGATAATGTCATCAACATAGACCTGTACAAGTAAAATATCCCCTTTTTGCTTCTTGATAAACAAGGTATGATCTATCTTTCCTTTGTGAAACCCATTGTCCAATAAATACTTGGCCAAGGTTTCATACCAGGTTTTTGGAGCTTGATGCAAACCATAAAGTGCTTTCACTACCTTGTAGACTTTGTCTGGATAGTCAGGATCTTTAAACCTTAGAGGTTGACACACATATACCTCCTCTTTAATCCAACCATAAAGGAAAGCACTCTTCACATCCATCTGATACACCATAAATCCCATAAAGGAAGCATAGGCTAAGAATAGCCTTATTGCCTCAATTCTTGCTATAGGGGAAAAACTTCATCATAGTCTATACCTTCTTCTTGAGTATGTCCCTGTGTAACTAGCCTTGCTTTGTTCCGAATCACTATGCCTCTCTCATCTTTCTTGTTCCTAAAAACCCATTTTGTACCAATAGCCCTCTTACCCTTAAGCACTGTAGAAGCTCTTCTTGCATTGCTTCTACCCAAGCTGAACTTAGAGCTTTGGTAACCCTTTTAGGTTCTTCCTGGGATAGAAAACAGAAAAATAGACAGGTATTGAGGTCTTTATGATGTTTCCTTCCATAAGCAACATTGAGGAACCCTTGTTCATTTGCTGTTTTTATCATCCCTCTTGTTTGTACACCAGATTTTATATCACCAATCACATGATCAAGAGAATGATCTTTATGTATTCTGGTATTTGGAGTAGTAGGAACATGATATGAGGCATTGAGGTTGCTCATATCCATTTCTGTTTCATCACCAAATAAATCAGCATTTGTGGCTTCAGGTGTAACATTGTCTCTCAAAGAAATTATGTCTGAGACAGATTGAGGGCGATTTGACCTAGTAGTAAGAACTGTTGGACTAACAGTATTAATATGTAGACTACCAGTTCTGAGATTTGCACTAGCAGTATTAATACTTGGCCTAGCAGTACTAATATTTGGAGTACTACTCTCAGGTCTCTCTTGGTTATCAACTCCACTTGCTTTACTAACCCCTTCATCATCCTTCTTTTCAGCATCACAAGAAGGTTCTGGTTCATCATGACTAACATTCATTGAAGGAGAATCAAACAATGAAGAATCTTTCCACAGAGGCATCACAATGTAGTCTTGGCTAGTGTCAGTTTCCTTGCTAGTAGTACCTTCACCAATACTGACTTCTGAACCTGCAAAATCATTAGAGTTTGTACCTGCAATAACTGGCACATAATTCATTGATTTTGTTAGACTATCAATATCAAACAGCCACTTTGGACCATTGCCTGAAACAATAGGTTTATCCTCCAAGAACCTAATGTGCAAGTTTTCTTCTACTTTCCTGGTTCTAATGTTGTATACTCTAAAAGCCTTACTAGTCAATGAGTATCCAACAAAGAATCCATCATCAGATTTTCCATCAAACTTGCCAAGATGATCTAAGGTATTAAGAATAGAAACATGACACCCAAATGGTCTCATGAAGCTGAGAGCAGGAGTTCTACCTCTAAACAGTTCATAAGGTGTCTTGTTATGAGGCTTAACAATTATTACCCTATTCTGCACATAGCAAGCAGTATTAACTGCTTCAGCCCAAAATGTAGTGGGTAGCTTAGAGTCTGCTAACATTGTTCTAGCTGCCTCAATCAGTGTCTTATTTCTCCTTTCAGCAACACCATTTTGCTGAGGAGTTCTAGCTACACTATATTCTCTCTTAATGCCTTTTTGTTCACAAAACTCATTCATAACTCTATTCTTAAACTCTGTCCCATTGTCACATCTGATTATTTTTACTTTCTTATCAACTAGGTTTTCTATCTCAGTTATAAAGTTCTTAAGGATGCCACTTGTCTCATCCTTAGAGGCTAAAAAGAAAACCCAAGTGAATCTGCTATAATCATCAGTAACCACAAGACAATATTTCTTATTCATTAGGCTGCTAACAAAAGTTGGACCAAACAAGTCCATATGCAACATGAATAAAGGCTGAGTAATAGAGTTCTGAACTTTGGACTTACATGAGGCTTTGTGTTGCTTTCCCTTAAGGCAAGCAACACAAGTTTGGTCATTTTCAAAACGTTTTGAGGGCAAACCTCTCACAAGATTGTCCTTAACAAGTTTATTTATAGTTTTAAAGTTTACATGACCAAGCCTCCTATGCCATAGCATTGATTCATCAAGTGTGGCCTTTGCAACAAGACAAGTTAAACTCTCTTTAGGAACAATGTTTTTCATATCAACACTGTACATGTTGTTCTTTCTAGGAATTTTAAGTAAAATCTGACTTTCATCAGGTAACTTAAAATCAGGAGATAGAACAAAACATGCAGTGTCAGTAAAAAGAATACAGTTCTTTTTGTCACACATCTGTGAGACACTAAAAAGATTAAATTGTAACTCCTTGACAAAGTACACATCCTGAAAATCAAGCTTACCCGTTTTGAGAGTACCTTTACTAGTGATTTTTCCTCTTCTGACTCCTCCTCCAAAGGTAACATATCCTCCATCAAACTCCTAGAAATCTAAGAGATAGGAAATGTTGCCTGTCATGTGCCTAGAGCATCCACTGTCCACATAGCCTTGATCATCTGTTGGTGGATTGCCCTGCACATAAAAATAAGGAATTTAGTTTCCTTTGGGGACCCAAGCCATTACTGACTTGGATCTGCCTCGTGCATCAATATAATTTTGTTTCTTCAAAGTGATTGATGCACTATCAAGTTTGGTAGGTCTCCAAACCCAACATGCTGAGGCCTTAACAGCATTAGCCTTATTTGCCCTTACAGCATCAACAACTGCTGAATTTGGCCTAGCAGTATTAACTGCTTTTGGCCTAACAGTATTAACTTTACCTTGGCAGTATTAAATTTTTGGCTAAAATTTTTGTTAGTTAATACTGTTTTTTATTGATAGGGTCTTTTTACAGTTGATTGTGCTAATTTTGAAAAACGTAACATTAGTTTAGCACTGAAAATTATAGATTTGGGATGAGTAGTATTAACTATCCTGGCAGTATTAAAAGGTTTTAGGCCAGTTTTCATTAAAACTGCTCTTGGAACCATGTTCCATTGAGCATTAGGGTGAGTCCTGTTGGTAGTATAGTTGTAGTTCACCCTGTTATAATTATTCCCATATACCATCCTTTCCCTTTGATGGTATTTACAATGAGCTTGAACATGATCAAAACTCCCACAAATAAAACATGCTTTATTATACATCACAAAATCACTACCTAGCTATTAGGATTTAAGATTATTCCAGTTTCTTTTATTTCCCCTAGGTTTTTGTCATCTGTACATCTCTACATACTTAACTGGTTTCCTAGTTGTTTTGTCTTATTGTTTAACAAATTCTATTTTAGTAGGAAAAACAGTTTGCTTCTCTTTCTCTGATACCAACTCCTCAACCAATGGGGTATCAGGAGTTTTCTTAACCTCATTAGAGGTATCTACACAAACACTCTTACTGGCCTTAGGTCCATAGCCTTTAAACTCAGGCTGTTGGAACTCCTCAATACCAGAGTTGGACAAATCAATAGTTGGGGGTGTAAATAAGCATGTAGGTGGAGGTGGAATAGCATTATACCCCACAGCTTTTCTACTGTTATTAGATATTTGGCTCCCTATTAATTTGTCTAAGCATTTAAAAGCATTTTCAAACTTGTCAATTTTAATCTGATTACACTCTTTTTCTTTCTTAAGCTCATTTTTAAAAGCAATAATTTCCGAGTCTTTAAATGAGGCATCTCTTTTTAGAACAACAATTTGATCACTAAACATAACCTTATTTTTCTTGTAAAAGACAAGTTGTTCTTCTACAGATGCTAAACCTCTTTTATAAGTAGCTAGATTAAACTCAGATTCATTAAATTCTACTCTTAAATTATCAAGTTGAGTTTTTAAGAGCTTTAAAGCTTTTAAGACAGGTGTTAGAGCAAGTTTTGTCATTGTATACCTCAGAGTCTGAGAAAGCCATAAGTGCCATGTTTGTAGTGACTTCCTCATCTGCCATAAAGCTCCAGTCAAAACCAGCTCCATCAATAGCCACCATTGCTTTGGAAGAAGTTTTTTTCACATTCACAGTCCTTCTTGAGCTATCTTGATTTCTATTCCCATTATCATGATTCCTATGCCTGCTTTCTCGATTCCTAGGACTTCTGCATTCTGATTCGCAGTTTTACGTACCTATAAAATATATAATAATAATACTACTTAGGTAAATTCCAACTATTCACCTTTAACCAAGGTAAAAAGTCAAGACTTACAAAGATAATATATAAAATATATAATATATGTATGTTACCGGGTAAATATGATCACCCGGGTCGTTTCCCCAACGACTAGTGAAATTGAAACCTTGGTTAGACTTGGATTCTGATTTGAATAAAGCAAAGATATTTGATTTGGAAAGCTATGACTACTAAAAAAACAATTAAAATGGACAATTAATCAAATATGGAAAACAAATAAAACGCGACTATTAAGCAAGTAAACTAATTTTAACCCTAAAAATGTGAACTAAAATTCTAAACCTAAGATAGGACAAAAGAAAATTTTAGGAAAAATAAAAATATATTTTTTTTAAATTTTGAATTTATTTTGAATTAAAAACTAATTTATTCTAATTAAATTCTAGATAATAGCAAATTAAGTACTAAAAATTTGGAAAAATGATTTTT
>BQNB010084195.1:6535-28823 GCA_026074375.1 Tanacetum coccineum
TCTTCTCACTTCTAAACGTTCTGTTAGCCTCACTTTTAGTGAAGCTGGCGTCTTACATGTGAATTGGACTAGTTTTGGACACTGCGTGTCACGCAGGGGTCTTTTATGTTAACTAGGAATAGTTAGCTTTTTCTTTTAGTATAAATACCCCTCATGGCTCTCCATGAGGGGGTGGATGTTCATTTTTCTATTTTTCCTTTCAATCTAATATTCCATCTTTTAGTGTTCATCCCCTCTCTACTTTCTCTCACTAAAACTACACAATGATCCATCTAGTTTATTTTGATCAACCAAGACCTCCTGAAAAGGTGTTTTTAATCCTTGTCAATTGGTATCAAGAGCTAACCAGGGGTGTTTTGTATTGTGTGTTATGTTCGTGGTGTTTTATGCTTTGTCATAAGAATATTTTTTTTCTGAAACAGTAAAGGCACGAATAGTTTTTTTGTGCAACAGTTTTGTACTGTATAAAACTGTTTTATAACAGTTTTCTTTACCTTTATTTTTATATACTTTTATGAGTTTGGTTTGGTCCTGTTTTGGTTATATATGGGTCTCTCGAATTTTTTTGTTCACTGTTGAAGACAAGAAAGAAGGTTTCTGCTTCGAGGCAAGGACGATGGTACACAACCGAACTAGTCTAAACCAAGTGGAACCGAACGAGTGTATTTCTTAAGAGCCGAACGAGTTAAAGTTTCATAGAGCCGAACGAGTGATATTCTAATGAGCACCGAACTAGCTCAAGCCTTTTCAACTGAACGAGTTCATTCTAACTACAATCGATCGAGTTCTTTCTCAAACAAACCGAACGAGTTCATTTAAAGCAACAACCGAACTAGACATAACTAAGAACCGATCTAGTATGTCATTTGAGAGCCGATCTAAACATAACCGAGTCAACTCGGTATTTACCGAGTTGACCCGGGTCAACTCTTATGAGTCTTGTCAAAGAAAAGGTCAACAGAAATGAAAGAAGAAAGTACAGACTCAAAATCTAAACCCAATTCCAACCATCAACATCAATTAAATCATAAACAACAACTTCAAAAACATCATTCAGCCATCACTAATCCAAGGCTATCCTATAAGATCCCTTCGTCACAAATCAATCACATCAAATCCAAACTAAACATATCCAACTTACAACTTTAACAAGACTCGAATCAAATAAACAACAACGCTTGATCTCAGATCCTTTCTCGTGTTGTACGAAAATATGCATACCTTAAAGATCAAACACGAAAGGAAATCATCATAGATCTGTGATGATGCAAAACTCATCTTGTTTATATACGAATTTAAAGAAAGATTTTTAACAACACTGTTATAATCAATATTTGTTTCGAGTTTTGACAAACACAAACCGACATAAACTCACACCTACCCGAGACCTTTTTCTCAAGATCTTGAAGCCAAATCGGTGGGTACTCTTCGGGGGTTACAACTGCAGTAGGCGAATCAAAGGAGATGTTGTCTTTAATTGGTGTCGAGACAATCAAGGCAAGATTTTTTTGCTCTTGTGTTTCGATGGTTTGTGTAGATGAGATGGAGGGATAAAGTTTTTTACTTCTGGAAGTTTTAAGGCACGTAGTACAGAGATGAAGTATTTGACTGCACATAGTTATGTGAATGTGAAATTAGGGTTGAGTTGTTAAGTTGTCTTATATACTCCTAATTTTAAGGTTGGTCAATTGTTAATTTGGGTTGAACAGTCTTGGGCCGCGGTTTATTGAAGACTAAATGGGCCGAATATATTTATTGTTTATGGTTATGGGCTGCCGGGCTGCTATTGTTGTTAGGCTATGTTTTATTAATTGGGCTGGAATGTTTAAACCGAAATAATAGGTCCGGTTTTACTCGGTTATTGGGCTTGGTGAATGCTAGTATTAATGGATATGAGCCGGGTAGTAAAATAATCTCTTGTCGGGTAAAGTATAAAAGACCGGATTTTATTACTTGGTCGGGATGTGCTTATGTTTTATTTTTTAGCCCAATATCCGTTAACCATGACAAATTCACGAACAACAACACAACAAACACAATACATTACACTAAAAACGATCCTTATCAAAATTTACCTTCATTCATCATGGCTAGTATTGAATTTTAATGACTACAAGTAATTGTCCGGTGTTAATTTATTGTGGGAATTGAAGTAGAAATTCACAGGAGTGTACTTATTTCGTCTTTGTTTTCGGTCAACGAAAGAGACGACTTGGTTCGGGCATATACGGTTTATGATAAAGACTTGGCGATGTATCTAGTTATACACATGTAATGGAGTTACATTGTAAGTACTCATGGTTATAGCCATCACTTTAAGGATTACCATTGTATACTCAAGTGTCTCACGTAGTAGAGGGAATTTTTTTAAGAGGTGTTTAGTTTTATATACATATGTGAGGTATATGGGTACTATAGAGATTTGCCTCTGCAGCCGTTCTTTCATCACGCGGTATAGTAACAGAAATTATTCACAAAGTCAAGGATTTTGCTTCATATCTCGGGTTCGTTTTCATCGGTATGTCTCCATTCATGGATCATCAGTATTAGGCCTATTAGAATAGATAAGGGATATAGTTTGGGTTGATCAAGATAGAATGTGTAAATAGAGAACCAGACATCTTCTCACAGAGCTTCTTATTCAATCACGGTCTATGAACTAAGTAAGCAGTTCCAGGTTAGGCATAGAGGATATACACATGTGTAGTATGTTTTCCTCAGTTAGTCATCATCCTGGCAGGAGAAATGTGTACAACCGGTCTTAGTTGATTTTTTATGTTTAACCGTTTTTTGATGTTACCCAACCTGCTTCAGACAACATAGAAGTGGAAAATTGCGTACACATCTGGACCTTAAATTGACTTTGGTGTAGCAAATCATATCTGCACTTTCCTGGATGATAAAATGAACCCATCAAGAACTGCACAACAAGCTCACTTGATCGGCTTAATAAAATATCCGGACGTTAGGTCCCGTCAGAGAAGGATTAGTGCTTTAACTTGTACTTGGTGCCACGTTTCGACTTCGGTAAGGGATACAATGTTACTTTGGGCTTAATTCCAATCAAGACTGGGATCTTCCTAAGTGAGACGAGTTTGATGATATCATCCCTCCCTTAAGATCGTGTACTAATTCTTATCAGTCCAAGGGGTTTCTGTTTGGGAGGGAGTCTGATACGTTCTTAGCATAATTCATATCAAAGCCGAAGTATTCAGATAAGAGAACTTCAGATAACAAATGGAGTATGCAGATTCTGTTAAACTTCGACAATGACCAAAAGTGCCAAGAATATGAAGCGATTTCTCAAAGGACATGCAGCTAATTCAAAACTTCGTATGTGACGCTGAGAGCGTATGAAAAAGTTTTTGCGAAGTCAAGTCAAGAAGTTATTTTTCAAAAATGCCAATCAAAACCGGGTCGGATAGAGAAAACTTCAATGTCATCCTTAGCATTTCGTTCAGTCTCCAAGCAGAAGAAATAAAGTGGAGTATTCAAGTAGATCGTCAAAGATATATCTCAAGGAATACGGACTCATTCTTATCATTTTTCTTTATTTTGGCTTGTAGGGGAACAGTTTCACCAATGCCGTGTGACGCCATCTTGGAGGGAGAATTTGTTAGCCGCACTTTATAGTGAAGCTGCGGCTTACACGTGAATTGGATTAGTTTTGGTGCTACTGCGCATCACGCAGGGTTCCCTTTTATGTTGAACAAGTAATATTAGCTTTTTCTCTATGTATAAATACCGCTCATGCTCTCCATGAGGGGGGGGTGGATGTTCATTTTTCTATTTTTCTTTCATCTGAATATGCCATCTTTTGTGTTTCATCCCTCTTCTTTACTTTATCTCACATTTCTAAGAACTTAACCCATGATTTAATCTTGTTTATATTTGATCAACCAAGACCCCCCGTGAAAGGTGTTTTATATCGCTACACAAACTGTTAGTAAATACACCAACTAGAACACTCAACAGTAGTAGTGAGAGCATAAGCGCAATGGGATGATCAAAGTAAAATCTGTCCCACTATCTGCATTCTGTTGACATGGGATTCTTTAAAGCACACCAATAGTTATTGACATCTCCTAATCTTTAAAATTTAGGATAAGTTGAGTAGCTGGAATGATTTGTTTAGCCTTTGAATAATATATGCTGACGATGAAGGTGATTAGTGAAATATATAAAGTTTATGGACTATTCATTTATATAACATTTTTGTCTCTTTCCACTATGTCTTTTTTTATAAATGCTCTGGCAAAATTCATTTAGAGCATATTCTGATCATTTTCTTTCTCATGTGCCAATTCTTGTTTTTTCGGTGCCATACGCTTTATTCGTCTTTTTCTTTTGATCTTATTTTGTATGCTCTGGCAATTCTTTTTCGAGCATACTTAGATTTGCTTTTTCGCGTATGGATTTTACCTCTCTTTTTATTTTGAGTTTCCTCACCAAAAAGCATTTGTGAAATGATACTCTTTCAAGAATAATAAAGATGTACTCTGATTTTGAAAATACCAATTTGGCAAAAACATAAGTAGTGACAACCATTGATGTTTAAGAAATCCAAGAGTATAACTTTATATTCTCATAAAAAACTTTTTAGTAAAAGGGTACCACTTTCTGACACATAGATACAGCTTTCTGATAGAAATATGAGATAACATTTCCAAAATCACAAGTTTGCCAAAGATGTTTGAAAAAATATGATTAAATAACCAAACTAATGTAACAACAATTGGATGGTCACTAAGCCACTCACTCCTCATTCTGTTAAGTGTAGAAAACGGCCGAAACCGGACATGACTTAGACCATTTACCCAATTGAATACAATAGTTAGTCATAAACCATTTTTGAACGGTTTTTGAAACATTCTTGTCAAAACTTTGAAATTTGCCTTTGTTGAAACATAAGAATCCATGATCACAAACAGTTGAATCATCATGTTCATTCATTTATTTTCCTCAACTCATTTGAAAAATTTATCACTGAACGAAAAATTTAGCTATGAAAAACATATTTTTATATACTATATATGGATGGTCAGTAGATTGCTCAATCCTCATCCTATTAAATTCAGAAAACGGTCGTAACCGGACACAATCTTCATCATTTGGCCCATCTATCAATATAGAAATATGAATTCATTACTAAATTTATCATTGGTTTTTGTAAAATGCCATTTTGTTTAGCAATTAAGCCCACTTGAGTATCCGTAAAAAAAATTAGCCTAATAAAGAATTTTTCCGAAACCTAAAGTATTAGCCAATTTAAAATTTACGAATCCTATTTTTCAGCCCAATAAGCCTTTTACGAAACCGATTAAAAAGCCCAATAACCATTTACGAAACCCTTTGAAAAGGTATTTACGAAACCATTCATTGCTTTCGTAAAACATGTTTAGCAAGTCAAGTGATAAACTGAAGAATTTGTCATAACTTTAAGCCTAGAATTATCACCTTATTCACATTTTAAGACCAGTTAATTGACAAAAAGCTTAGTTTCATTTCTACGAAACCATCATGGTTACGAAACCTCTTACGTATTGATCCATTCATGGTGTTTTCAATAATCTACCAGCACAAATCATTATTCAAGACACTAAAGAACATTTCGCCTCAATCAATTTCTCATTACAAGTACTTTCATTTTTTACGAAACCCTAGATCTATACGAAACCTATGTAACAATCAATTAAAGTAGTTAATCACAAAAAAATCGAATAGAATCTTGTTCCTTACGTTTGTTAATCACTGAGAATTGAAAGAACGATTTGGATCATTGGTTTTCAAAGTTACGAAAGCTCAAAGTTACAAAGAAGTTACGAAAGCTATTACTGTGTACGTACCAAAGTAATAGGTTACATATGAAACATGTTCCTTTTATACTTACAAAAATAACTTTTCGTGTTTGACATTTTTAGTCCCTCTACTTACTTTCGTAAACATTAATATCCCATACGAAAATAACTTTTGCATTTTGGCATTTTGAGTCCTTCTACTTACTTTCGTAGACTTTAATAGCCCCAAAAAATTTCATAACTTCCTCATGGAGTTAGACTTATTTTCACAATAAACCTTTTGCATTATTCCTGGTTTTTATCAAAAAAATAAATAAATTCATAACTCCCCCTTGAACAAATATCCATTTGAAATTTCTTTCCTTTTGATAAAGTTTTTGTTCAAAAAGAAGTCATTTTTGCTTTTGAGAACACATTTTTGATTTTCTAATGATGAAGTGATTAAAAAACTTATAACTCCCCTTCAATAAATATCTAATTAAAGAACTTATCGAGAGATAGTTAATTTTGCAGTTTTGAACACACTTGAGAAGATTATGAAAATCAAGAATTTCATAACTTCCCCTTGAATAAATGTCTAATTAAAGAACTTATTCAAGAGATTGTTAATATTTGCTATTTTTCCACACTTGAATTCTTCAACATTGATGATTTTTGAAAGATGTTCTTAAAGAAATCCTTATTTTGTGAATGGATTATGATTACAAACCACATATTTTAACAGTGAAAGATCATTTTATGAATGATTTACTCCCCTCAGTTCATGATACATTGTTTTTGCATTTAAAGAACCACTTTTGAGAAATACAATATCATAAAACTGATAAAAACGGAGAAGATATGTGTTTGCATCTTTAAGTTAAATTTTTTGTTTTTGAATGTTTTTTTTCAAATTTTTATTTGTTTTTCATTTTTGAAAAAGAAAGAAACTATTTTGGTTTTTTAATTTTCCATTTTTTATTTTGTTTTTGATGTATGATCTTTTATTCAAGAAGATAACTTTGTCAGACGTTCCAACTCGTTTGGAGTCATACATCTCATACCAATCCTGTGAATTAAATACTCAAACCTTTCTCTTGGAAGGGCTTTAGTAAATAGATCAGTAAGTTGATATTCTGTGCCGACAAAGTAAAGTTCAATGATACCTTTTTCAACATGCTCCATGATAAAATGATAACGGATGTTAATGTGTTTTGTACGTGAATGTTGTACCGGATTGCAAGATATGACAATTGCACTTTTTGAGTCCTAGTATATTAGAATCTTGTTGTACCAAAATCCATAATCTAGCAGTTGCGTCCTCATCCAAATGACTTGTGTGCAGCATGCAGATAAAGATACGTACTTAGCTTCCGCAATTGACATTGTTGTACAATCTTTCTTTTTTGATGACCAACTGACTAGCTTATCTCCTAGAAATTAAATACCTCCATATGTGCTTTTGCAATCATCATTACACCCTGCATGGTTTGTCTTAGGTACCGAAAGATCCGTTTGACCTCTTTGAGGTGTTTTTCAGTAGGGCGTGCTTGATAACGCGCACATACAAATGTCGCAAAGGCAATGTCTAATCGACAAGCAGTGAGATACATAAGTCCCCCAATCATACTACGATATTTAGTTTGATCAACTTGGGTACCCTGTAAATCTGCATCTAGTTTGATTGTAGCTATTGGCGTACTAATTGAATCGCATTTTTCCATCCCATGTTTCTTAAGAAGATCCATAGTATATTGTGATTGACATATGAAGATTCCTCGGGGTGATTGATTAACCTGAAGTCCAAGAAAGAACTTCATTTCACCCATCATTGACATTTCAAAATTATCTTTCATTAGTTTTGCAAATCTATTTGAAAAGACTTGATTTGTTGACCAAAAAATTATGTCGTCGACATAGATTTGAACAAGTAAAATGTCATCCCCGTGTCTTTTTGTGAACAATGTCGGATCGACAATACCTTTTGTGAAATGGTGTTCGATTAGGAATGAGGAAAGTTTGTCATACCAGGCTCTAGGGGCTTGTTTGAGACTGTACAGAGCTTTCTTAAGACGATATACGTGATTAGGAAAGTATGGATCTACAAATCCATCAGGCTGACATACAAAAACTTCCTCTTTCAGTGGTCCATTTAAAAATACCGTTTTGACATCCATCTGGTAGATAAGAAAGTTCTTGTGAGCCGCGTATGCCACAAAGATTCTGACAGCTTCGAGTATTGCAATAGGTGCAAAAGATTCCTCAAAATTGATACCCTCCTCTTGACCATATCATTTGGCAACTAAACGAGACTTGTTCGGAATAACTGTGTTTTCAGCATCAGTCTTATTTTTCTAAAGCCATTTGACTGCTATAATGTTTATGCCAACAGGACATTCGACAAGTTACCAAACATCAAGGCGTTTGAACCAATTCAACTCATCTTGCATGGATTCAATCCAGCAGTGATCAAGCATAGCTTCTTTGATGTTTTTCAGTTTAGTAGTACTCACTGTTAGTGCATAGATACACATATCAGTATCAGTGTGAATTCGATGTCTTGTCATTACAGGTTTTGAGGGGTCACCAATCACTTGTTCAATTGGATGATTCTTAGTCCACTTATCAGTAGAGCAATTGGGTTTGGTGAAACCGTGCATATTTGACAGATCCTGATATGTTGAAGATGACTCAGCTTCTTCGAATACAGGATGTGAAGTGGATTATAAAAAACATTTCCGTCAAGTTCTGCAACGTCTTCTTGAACTAATTCATCAGCATTTTCATTCGAGACTGGAGTGTTTGGTTCAGTGACAACTGGTTCTGCTGATGAGGATACTATTTGAGGAGCTTCATCTTCTTCAACGACAATTGACAATGATGAAGGAGTGTCTTCATTATCAAGAGTATTTGCAGTGGAATTATCTGACACCACTAGAGTACTCGTCGCATAGTATTCTTCATACAGAGGACCAAACAAATATCCAAGTCTATTTTTGACGGTAATGATTGTAAATCTTTCAATGAATCTTGAAAATTCGAGCAGTTAAAATCGGGTCCTGAATTGTTGCATTTAGAAGCCATTCCTGTGAGTTCATCAAATTTGACATGTGTCGTTTCCATTATCTTTTTGGTCCGGCGGTTATAGATACGAAAACCTCGTGAAGACTCAGAATATCCAATAAAGATACCAATGTTAGTCTTCGGTTTTATTTTCCCAAGATCATTACGATGATTTGTTGGATAACAAAGAGATCTAAACACATGAAAGAATTGAACATTGGGTTTACTTCCTCGAATCAGCTCATAAGGAGTCTTGTTGTACATTGTGTGTACAATAGAGCGATTCTGAGTAAAACAAGCAGTAGCAATAGCTTCGGCCCAAAGAAATTCTGGAGCTTTAGAAAAGATGAGCATTGTTCGTGCAGCCTCGACGAGTGTACGATTTCTACGTTCAACAACACCATTTTGTTGAGGCGTTCGAGCAATTGAAGTATTATGGATAATGCCTAGCTTTCCATAAAACGACCGCAATTTCTCGTTTTTGAACTCAGTTCCATTATCAGTTCGGATCTTCAGAAATTGAGCCTTTAGGTTCTGTTGAACTTGATTAATGAAATTGATGATCATATCTGGAGCCTCATCTTTTGTACGAAGACAATATACCAAAATGTATCAAGAATAATCATCAACGATCACTAGAATATATTTTTTTCCATTGATACTTTCTACCATCATTGGCCCACATAAATCCATATGAAGTAATTCGAGTTTGGATTCTGTACTTGGAACCAATTTCAGTGGAAAGGAAGCTTTCTTTCTTTTTCCTTGTTCACAGGCTGAACATAAGTGATCTTTATCATACTTAAATTTCGGAATAACCATGATTTTGTTGATGTGGCTTTGGACATTAAGCATACATGAGAAGAAGACGCCAACTCAGAAATAGAGATAGTGTAGAGATTTGAATCAGGAGAACCAGTAAGCAAATCATCACCCTCCAAATTCCGAACATAGCAAGTGTTTGAACGAAAGGCTACTTCTAAATCTTCATCACAAAATTGTCTAACCAAAAATAGATTGTATCCTAGGCCCTCAACATAGTATACATGACATATCGTGAGATTGCCTTGAACATAATCTCCATATCTAGTGATTGCAGCGAAATGATCATTCCCGAAGCGAACTGTTCCCATGAATTTCTCAACAAAATTTCTTAGCAATTGAAGATTACCAGTCATATACTTCGAGCACCCGCTATCAACAATCCAAAGGACGAGCTGGATCACCTGCATCACATGAAACAAATGCAGATGGAAGAGTGGACAGTTTGGCTACCAATTTCTAGGTGGTAACCGGTATGTTAGATGTAGAACAAACACGGATACGACTCTTTGTTTCACTAGGAAGTGATTGAGCAGTTTTGCCTTGGGTGTCCAATTAAAACATTGTTGGTTTTCAAACCATTTTTTCCACTTTCTACTTGTTGCAATTTTGTTTTTCATGTAATTGCTAAGTGTTCTACTTTGACTAGAATCAAGGGATAGTGAAAACGCACTAGAGACCTTATTTGTTGTTGTTGGGGTTTTAGCAACACTTAATCTAGATTTCGCAACTACAAAAGTAGCTCCTAAATACTTAGATTTTGCTGCTACGGGGGTAGTGAATACGGCTCTTTATACCCTAGAATCTATAGATAAAGCATAACGAGCAACACATTTTTCAGGAGAAATCATATGTTATATGTCATATTTTCATAGTAGTGATCATACGAAAGCTTAAGAATAAAGGAGAGGAGCTAGAGAGTATTTTTCATCATTTTCTAAATTTTTGTTTCAAAAGGGAAAATAGAAATGGGAAGGAGAAGTGAATTA
The DNA here is from genome assembly GCA_026074375.1 of Tanacetum coccineum. Lineage (NCBI taxonomy): Eukaryota > Viridiplantae > Streptophyta > Magnoliopsida > Asterales > Asteraceae > Tanacetum > Tanacetum coccineum. Next base: position 17,187 of record BQNB010084195.1, read on the forward strand.
CAACAAATGTAAAGTCTTGTATAAATACCCCTCCTAGATGGGTATTTATACTTATTGCTTATCTTATTCTATTTTCCTAACTTTAGTCAAACCTTGGTCAACATTACTTAACTTTGACCAAGATAGACTTTATTACATTATAATTACTAATAAAACTATAAAACTAATTAAAACTATACAAAGACCAATTCATATAATAATAAACACTTTTCTTGAAGCTAACAATCTCCCCTAAGGGTTGATTAGTACAGACGCTTCATCGTCGGTAGAATTGGTCTTCCATTCACAAAAGATTCCCATCTTCTCATTTGATCTCAGTGACTTAGTCGCTTGGTTATTTCTCTTTTAAATTCTCTTAATATGTCACGATCTAATTCACAAAGCAGAGGTGGTTTTCTCCATGGTTCTGATTGAAAGATCTTAAGCTTTACCTCTTTCAAAACCTTTTCCAGTGTAGCATCACAAAACTTCACAATCTTTGTCAAGTACATAACATGTTTCTCATCTTTGTTGTTCAAATAAATCAAACCTGTAGACGGCTTGTCAACTATAGAGTATAGTTCATGTGCTTCAATACCAGGAAACGTCAATGTTGGTGCGGTTAAGTTGACCTTGATTTGATAACTCTCTATTCCCAACTGAATATCATGAACTCTCTCCCAGATCACATGACTTCTGATGAACGTTATTAATGAATTCATCAACTTGGTTTCTCGATAATTGACCTTCTTGTTCCGGCAAAGATAATACAAGTCTTCAATATCGTTTTTGTTTAGATACTTGAAGTCAGCTTTAGAAAAACTATACGGCTTATCATCGTCTCTCATCACGATTATTTGTTCCATGAAGTCTAAACCATGTGGTTGATCAGTAGTTATTCTGACAACTTCTGTAATCCTGTGCTTTGAGAAATAGTCTTTTGGATTTTCTCTGACTTTTCTTTGATTTTGCTTGTACACTTTTTTATGCCACGGATCTTTCTAATGTTGAATTGATAACCGTGCGTCTTCGTTGAAAGTCTTGAATTCTTTTTGAACCTAACGATTCATCTTTTCTTCCAGATCAACTTCTGGAAAACGTTCTGCGTGTATCTTGTGGAGCGACAGAATATACTTCTTCTCCTCAGTATTTCCATACTTTAGAAAGAACATATCTTTGTTATATAAATACCTAGGAGGTTCATTTGGATTCTGTTGTGGTCCAAAGAATACGAGAGGTTTTGGTACTGGATGTCTTATATCCTCTTGTCTTCTTTCCCAAACTATCTGATTCTCCATAAAGTTTGTTGTTTGTTCCAAATGATAGGCATACTCTTCTGCATTCTTGAACTGATTACTTAATGCATCATTCAGTATTGCCCTCATTCTTTCATAATCAAAGATAGTTGGAACACATTTATCAACATCTTAAAGTTTTGTGATTAGCTCAGGTGTTTCATCTTTCGGAATCACCTCATCTTCATCAATAACTATTTCCTCTACCCATGCATCCTATTCTTGTTGTTGTTGTTGTTGCTTGGATACATAAGTTGTGGAATCTTTAGCTGAATGCTTAGACGAAGAACCCCTTGCAGACTTTGAAATTTTTGATGCCTTATGTCTTTTCACTCTTTTCTCCCCTTCAGGAGGAGCATCATCCTCTTGATGGTCATCATGATGTGAGTGAATATCATCATCCCTGCAAGAAGTATTAGAGGTTGAAGACTTTTCAAATTTACGTTTTAGTACCTCCCACAATGTTGGATCATTAGCTCGATCTTGAAGACTTCTTTTCATCTTAAAATACAGTTGTTGTTGAAGATCAGCTGATGAAGTTGTTTCGGTTGAAGTGGTTGTGGTAGGATGAACTTGAATAACATTGCTTTGTACGTAATTCTTGAAAAGTTCTTCTATAATCTTTGGTGCTTGTGCATTAAATTCTTGAGAAACAAGATCTGGTACTTCTGAACGAAAAGCATCACGATCTTTAATTATCGTTGCAGCAATGCATGGCTTCAAGTTATTTTCAATCAATTCCTCTATAGCTTTTTCAGTGAGTTATGATACACCCAGATGAAGAACTTGATTAACTTGATTGTGAGTCTTCCAGAACATTTTAGTTGTTACACACTTTCGTTCCATGTTCTGGATCATATACCCTTGACGTCTACACATCCTGCGAAGTGCACCTGGAAGATGATTGTACCTATTGGAAATTCGTCGTTTAGAGTGTGGTGTGTTAGATGTAGGTGTGGTTGGGAGTGTTACAGGTTCTGTCAATTTCTGAGTAATGTTCTTATCCGAAGATAAGATTGTCCTAGGGGATCTAGGTGGTGTGGGAATTGGTGTCTGCATCTTATCAGTCCTAGTCTCTAAACTACCCGTCTCACCTCCTTCCTTTTCATCTACCTTCTCGTCATATTTGTCATCATCATCATCAACATTTTCTGGTTTGTCCTTATGACTCCCGGGCTCTAACCTATCCTCAGAGTCATCATCATCTTTTTCTCTTTCAACTACTTTTTGTTGTCTAATGGTTATCTTTAACGATTTCAGTGGTGAACTTGATTCTCCAGCACTCTATTCCTCTTCTTCCCCTGAGGACTATTAGTAAGGGTAGGTGTCCTATGGGCTCTAGGTGTAGACCTATACGTTCCTTGGGTAGAAACAACCGGTTGCGGTTGATTCATTGGAACATCTACATTCATATACATCGTCTCAGACTCCTTAAAGTCATCAGTGGCACGGATCTCCTCTGTCAGAAATGCATCCAGAATCAGCATCCCTCATACATGCACATCCTCAGTAGTGTACACACTAACCAATGGTATATCATCCTTGACATAATGATAATCCTCTTCAATCCTTTAAGGAATCTCTGGGAATTTCTTCATCAAATCAGCAATTATAAGCTTGATGAATCGAGGATACTAGATGGCTTCTTTCTTTTGTCTCACATTGTTCATGAAATCCCACCATAGAAGAGCAGCATAATCAACATTTGTTCAGTTGATCACGGCATGAAACAGTTGAAGAATATTGATTTTTGTCTGATCATGTCTAGATGTTCTTGTGGTTAAGCATCGGTTGAACACCTTAAACATTGTTTGCCATGGTTGAGCTAGATTCTTTGTGTAGAAGGCGCTCACTTTATCAACGACACCTTGATAGCCAACCTTGTTCATGAAAACTTCAATAGTTTCAATGTTGACTGGTGTGACAAATGGATTATCAGGAGTTTCCACAGGCAAATGAAGAATGTCACAGAACATATCCACTGTGTAAATGAACTCTTGAGTATTCAGCATAAACTTGATCGTGTCTTTAGGACCAGGTACTTGCTAACCGTCCTCTAAAATTGTTGTAAGTACACAACAGGGACATCCGCAGTGACAGTTAAGGCATAACTGAGTGGATGATAAAGTAGAATTTGCCCAACAATCTTGCATTCAGGAGAGCATGGAATACTCTGCAACACCGCTTAATTGTTGCATCTCCCGGTCGTATGAAATCTTGGAACAAGTTGAGCAGCTGGAATAACTTTTTGAGCCATGTGGAATACTGTATGATGACATGAATGAATTAGTGAAATGATATAAAGTTTGAAATATGTCACACTTATTAACATTTTTGTCTCTTTCCATTCTGTCTGTTTTTATGCTCTGGCATTTCTTTTTTGAGCATTTTCTAATCATTTTCTTTCTCATGTGCCAATTCTTGCTTTTTTGGGCACATGCCATACGCTTTATTCTTTTTAAAACCATTTTTGTATGCTCTGGCATTTCTTTTTCGTCCTCCACCCTCTAAGACAACACCCTTGGTGGATGTGATTAGATTGAAGAAGAAGCAATAAAGGTTACCGAAAAGAAAAACCTAGAAATTACATGAGGATAAAACTTTAGAGATTTGACGAAATAGACAATAATAAGGAATCTAGGAACCATCCATTAGAAAATGACAAAGGAAACCTAACCAAAGAACCCTTAATCAGCACAGCCCAAAACCAAAGTAACTTACTTTTGTTTTATATATCAACTATAGAACCTAAGAATGTGAATGTGAAGTCATAACGATGATATAGTTTGGTATAGTCGCCATGACAAAGAAAATTAATCAAATCAATGCTAACATACTTTTTTGGGAGTTAGTTCTACCACCTATTAATATGAACAATCAAAGGAAAATAAGTGGGTGTTTAGAAATAATGTTAGACATAACGGAATTGTTTTCTCGAAATAAAGGCTAAAGGTTTAGTTGCTCAAAGTCTATAAACAACAGAGGGCATCGATTATGAGAAACTTAACAGCCCCAGTTGCTAGACTTTGAGTCAATTAGGATACTAATAGCTTAATGCTTGTGCTTAATATTTTAAGCTATTCTAAAATTGGATGTTAAAAAGAGCATTCCCAGAACGTATTTATCAATGAGGATGTATACGTGGCACAACCTCCAGGATTCATTAACTTTGAAAAACCGGATCATGTTTATAAACTAAAAGAAATCATTCTATAACTGACTAAAAAACAAGCACCCAAAGCTTGGTATGATAGATTAAAAGCTTTCCTTATTAAACATGAATACAAAATGGGAATTGTAGATAACACACTTTTTTTACCAAGAAGAAAAGTTCAAATCTCATCATCTGTTCAAATATATGTCGACGACATTATATTCTGCTCGACATATCAAGACAAGTGTGATGGAATTTGCCAGAATCATGCATGACGAGGATCGAAGATGAGGACGATGGATGAATCTTAACTTTTTCCTTGGATTACATATAAAACAAATGGAAATGTATCTTACTTTAATCCAATCTAAATAAATTAAAGAAATGCATAAGAAATTTGGCTTGAAGAATCTAAACAATGAAAACACTCCATGTCCTCCGATACCAAACACAAGAAAGACGAAGAGTGTTATCTGTTAGATAATTACCAAGTATCGAGGTCATGATAGGTAGTTTATTAAAACCTAACGGCAAGTAGGTCCCGAAAACATGTTTAAGTGTCTGCCTTATGTGCCCGATTCCAAGAGGCTCCCAAAACCTCTCACCTTGAAGCGATAAGCTTATAATCTGAATACATTTAAAGGTCACTACGCACAATGAGGAATACTGGTATCCAAAAGGGACCCGGCATAGAACCAGTAGAATAATTGCCGGACTACAGATCATAACATGAGATAAGATGGCCAAAGACACAAGCGGTAATTGTGACGATCGTGGGGATGTTGTTTAACATCTGGTCCTCGAAGAAACAAACCGCTCTTGCAATAATCCACTATACCAAGTCCAGAATACGTAAGTGGCCGCCGAAAAGGCATGTCCCAACCAATGCACTATTGATGAAACAAGCTCTTATCGACTACAACGCTCGACTCGACGACGTCCCAATCATGTGCGACAATAAAGACGCGATTGACCTTAGCAAAAACCCAGTGCAACATTCTCTACCAAACATAATTGAAATTCCGTCACCACATTCCTTCAGTTATAAATGTCCAGAAAGGACATATCCTCCATCGAAAAAAGTGTCTAGTACCGTCGACAACAACGCCGACATTCTTATACTGAAAACCCCCCTTAAAACGTGAATTGTTAACTATCTACGTCTTGGTTTAGGAATGATGGACCACATTCCATAAATCGTATTTATCCGCATCCCTTTTCTTCTTCTCAAATTTCTAGTCCGCGTTCCATTTCGCGTCGTGACACTTTAACTAACATCATCGAAGCTAGTAAGATATATTTATAACGCAAAATGCAAATTTAAATAGTCACATCTTCCAATTAAATTCGTGTCAAATTAAAAAAAGTCCAAAAATTTCATTAAAACGCGGCCCCATAAACTCATGCGGCCCCTGATCGGTATGGGAAGCCAACAGCATACATCCCAAATTTATACCATAGCAAAAAAAATTCAAAACTTGAAAAAACAAACACCCCTTCCTCTTGAAGCAAAACGACGAACCACGACCAAAAAACAACCCAAAACTCAAAATTCAACCATCTAAACACTAATTGAAGATAAAATCAACACATACACGACATTTTTAACATCACAAATGTAAGTAGTTTCATACTATTATCTTTCAATTTTTAGTCCTAAGGGTTCATGATTACCACAAAAAAAAATATTGAAATTGGGATTTTTCATTTTTGCTTCAATTTTGTACAATTAGGACTACTAGATACAATGTAAAACTAATAGCTCCCTAGAACATATATTTGCATACAACTAGCGAGTTTGTCAAAATAATTGATTTCGAACCAAATTCCCACATTTATTTTTAAATCACTCACGTTAGGAACTAATAAAATTTGTTGTTTATAGGCAATGTAAATACAACTTTGAGGACGTTTTTAAAAAACACATGCATAATGATCTCATGAACAAAGGTCGAGATACATAATTCATATGTATTTTTCGACATGTTTGGATGAGCAAAATCAAATTAAGGAGCGTTTGGATTAACTCTTAGGATTTTATTTTTAGGTACGAGTTTAATCGTACTCCACATATTGTCACATATGCACGTACTAGGTAACATTTGAGTAAAAACGTTACAAGTACGAAGATCTATAAAAAACATGACCATAAAATTGTTTGTTATTAGGTGACAATGCCTCGAATCACATCCGATTAGATCACCATAAAGAGAACCCGTAACTACATTCCCACTCATATCAAATGAAATCAATCAACCATTAAAGAAAACACCATTGCAAGCCTTGCAAAACGTTACTTACATGAGGGAAGGGTTGTGAGTCAAAACTTTGAAAAGCAAGAGTCAATCACATGCTAAAGTTTGAGATAATTAAGATATGAAATGTTTGTTGAACATAAATGAAACAAAATGTTTACACGTTTTGTATCTCGGGTTTATAAGATCAACTCACGTTAACTATAACTCCGAAGGGACATTTAGTGGTCCAATTATATGTCATACAAAATAAGTCAATCTCTCTCACATTTGATGAATACTATTTCTAGAGTCCCGTTAAAACCCTAACTCATTAAAGTCATACTTAAACACTTACCACTCCCGAAACCCATAAACCTACAACCAATAACAACAAAGAATCTCACCGAGAAGGGTTAAAATCAATTGAACAAGCTCTTAAGGACATGATGAGTGGGAAACGGAAGTAAACATGTTTGCATAACTATTAGAGATTCTTATAATATCTAAATAAATTATCTATACCTTAAGCTTTAAAATTGTTACGGAGGATTGGTGAATAACGCTTTCATGTAGACCTGTAAGGATCTTTTTCAATTGTTATCATCCTATCAACATACTATGTGAACTACAAATAGGAGATTTAAAAACATGCGCATAATATTACCTATATGCATAAATGATATATGATCTTTTATGTAGGACCCTAATTCTATGCTATTAAATTGATTGATTCTTAAATTTGGAAGATGCTAAAATCACTTGACAGAATAAAGGGAAAAACTAGAAAAAATTTTGTTCTTTCTAGAAAACGACCCCCATAAACATCAGTCGACCCTCCAATATATCTGGGACCGCCAAACAATATGGGACCGCCAACAGTGTGGAGACAAAATTTATTAATTTAGGCCTACTCTTTTTCTGTATCTTGACCTCATATATAACCATAGCCTCATTCGGCATTTCCATGGATTAGCCACACCACAATCCCATGCACGCTTTTTTGTATCACGCACACCATGCTTTACCACTCTCTAGACTTACTTCAATTATTTAACACATCCTCATCCCACTTCATTCACCATCACCAACTACATCATTATCATCCTCATTCTTAACCACCATCCAAAACTACTCTAGAAAACCAAAAATTAGGTAAGAGCAATTATGGAGAACGCAGACATCCAACAATAACGCAAAATCATCAACCTTACTTTCCCAAAAAGACACACCTCCCACTTCCTCCAAAGAGTCCATTTTTAATCTCCTTCAACCCACCTCAAATAATCCACTAAGAGATCATAAATGATCAACCAACTTCACAACATCTCCATACCAATCCTTGATCACACATACACAAAGAACAAAACCCATCCAAAGCCTACATTTATGTACCACCTTCACCACCCCGCGCAACCAATACATCCTCCTTCACTATGCTCAAGTTTGAATATTTCCCTCAAAGTTTTTGTCATTGTTGTAAGTATTCAGTACAACCAAGTCTACTCCAAGAGAAAAGAAATCAACTTCATTCAATTATCTTTACGCCGTTCATACCTCAAACTCGTACCCCTCCAAACCATGTGTCACCAGCCTCATCTTTTTCCCTCTTTAATTAATCATTCTCATATTATTAATCTACCTAAATAATCGACCATCCATCTTTTGATTACGGCATCTTCTACAATTCAAGAATCCACTAGTGTAGCTCTATGCCTTAATATGTCTTTATTTTATGCTTATCTACTTTATCTTGTAACGATTCATACAATAATATGAATTTATCTTATCTCGAATTTATCTAATGAATGTAGCCACTTTATGATTTAATTGCATTAATTGCTATGAATGCTACTTGTTTGAGAATATATATCTTCCACATTTTATCACTAAACTTTTTTTTGTAGCAAACAATTTTATCCGTAGAGATTGATCCCTCGGTGCTTAAACGAGGGGGAACAACATCAAAGGGAGAGTTCTTGATATCGTCAGACTTCTTTCTTCTTTAACAATTTGAACGATCAAATCTTTTTAGAATGCACAAAAAGGGAGAACAGTAGAATTGAAATCGCAATTAATATATGAAGCCTATAATTTTATAACAAAATGAATTATATATTTTTGTCAACATCAAAAAACGGGAGATTGTTAATACAAATAATGTGTCTAAAAAGGGTTATTTATATTATCCCGACCTCTCATGTTTTGATAATGAACAAAATGTAAAAACGTTTAACGATAAAAAAAAACGTTTACAAATATATTTAATCGAAAAATTCCTATTTCTAAAATAGAAATCACTTAAGTTATAATAACCAAATCATTAAGCATGGAAATAAGAACACGAAAATATTATTCTCTTAACCATCATACATTTTCACAAAACTATTTCACAAAAATTAATTAAACAAAATATTTTCTAAAATAATAAGAAAAGTATTTATTAAAAACTTAAATTTGAAATTCAAATTTTTCTCTCAAAATGGAAGGTTTCAATACCCGATACAACAATTCCCCACAAAAGAACAAAACAAACCGAAGTCTACTGGGCGCCTATAAATACTGAGACCCGGCCGGACCACCCCCATATGACCGTTGGGTTTTTCCTGCCTATAAATACTGCTCCATTCTCAGCAGAAAAAGAGATCTCTTTGCACGAAATTTTTAGATAACTTTCTCTCTCTAAAAGTCTTTTTTCTCTCACTAAAAATTTTCTTTCTCTCTCTAAATCTCTTGATCACTAACATTCTTAGATCTTGTTTCAAGTGATCTAATCTCTTCTTCTCATCTCTCATTTCTCAATCAAGTGCAAGAGAAGAACATTCGTATTCGCCAAGAAATGAATTGTTATTTAGTGATCTCTCCTCTCTTCTTTCTAAGTATCAAATCTCCTATTGTAATTATTTTTGTGTAATTATGTGATTCGAATTTTTGAGTGAATATCCGATATTGCAGATCTTGTTAGTGAATAGTGATTGTGAATTGGTAATTGTTCCTAGCTAAGATTGGACCTCGACATTTAAACTTAAGTGACAGAAAAATAACTTAAGCGACGTGTAAACGTTTTTCTTCGAGCCTGAAAAAGAGCTTGTGACATAGTAAAATCTCGAGTAGAGATACCGGAGGAGTAGAGTAGGGGCGAAAGAAACTTCGTAGCCGTAACCACTATAAAAAACTGGAGTCATGGTGTTTTTGATTGTTCCATCTCTCATCCTTTAAATATTATTTTGTTGTGATAACTAATTTAATATAGTTAGATATTTATTTTGTTGATTCATATTGTTGATTGGTTAAACATACAACTCGAATCTAAGTATTTTGAAAGCAAACTTTTAAAACGTAAAACGAACCTGTAAACTATTCAACCCCCTTCTAGTTTCCACAACAAACAATATTTGAACCGTCATTAATAACATTTACAGTTTTGGTGTTTAATACACTTGCGTTTGATTGACATACAGTAGAATTCATTATTTCACGCTTATTAGAATCTATTCTAACATTATTTGACACCTTTCGTACATGTGCAGATGAGCTCTTATCATTAGTGTTCTTCAAGACTCTATTAGAACTCCCTACTCCTGTGGAATTAGAAACATTCATGTTAGTTTAAGAAACTTGCGTGTGTGACTCTTGTGTTGGAATTTTATACATTCCTCTTGCAATAAATTTGCATTTTTATTCTGTTTTTGCTCGATTTTGGATGTGGAATGTGAAGTGACTGGTTTTGACCTATCTGTTTTGTCCTCTGGATTTGAAACTTTCTTAGCCTGAGCTACTATGTTGTTAGGAAATGGTGTTACACATAGAAGTTTTCTTGAGGTCACAGATTTGTCAAACTTAGTGTTCACACCTTCTCTTTTTCAAAGGTTTTGAGTTTATCCTTAAGCTCAGAAATTATCATCAAAAGATCTTGATTCTCATAACGCACATCACCATAAGCATATGTCTTTTGATTGATACTTTCAATTAACTCATTAACCTCTTGTTGATGTTGTGCCCGTGTTGCTTTTATTGAATTAAAAAGCTTTTGATATTCAAGTTTGATATTTTCTCTTTCTTAAACAACAGAATCAACTTGAGTTTTTAGCAATACGTTCTCATCATTCAACTTTGACACCCTTGACTTCCAAGAGACGTTACAAACCATTTTCTCTTTTTGATGTTGTAGTTTAAGTTCAAAATCAATACTTTGAGCTTGTGATCGCTTAAAATCATTTTCGAGAATTTTGATTCTTTTGAGTAAATTAGCTTGGATATCTTTGGAGTCATTTGAATTTTTCTCAATTTCATTTTTTAACAACTCATTTTTCTGTTCTTCAACAGAAATCAACACACAATCTCGAATTTTTTGAGTCAAGGATACTTCCAAAAGTCAATCGATTTCGCTTTGAAAAATATTATCTTTTGGTGATTTTTTCTCAACTTTCTGTTCCATTCCTGTACTTCTTCAATAAGTTCGTGTTGAAGTTCTTTCAAAGTCTTTGTCAAAGATTCTGACATCGAAATTACATCAGTTTTTTAAAACTCTCTTAAAGAATTTTGAGTGTCAGACATCCATCTCCTTTTTCTTTCTTCTAAAAGAGTGACATCAATTCGATCCCTTAATGCCATGATTGCTAAATCCATTTTTTCAATTTTTTTAACAATTTACTCTCTTTTGGCATTTTTAGAATTTGTAAATCCGACATGGCTTCTTTTGACTCAAAACATTCATTAAAAGTAGAAGGAATTGAAAAATATGGTTGTTCAACAAAAGATTATTTTTGAGGAACAAATGTTTCATAAAGAGCATTTAATTCCATAATCCAGTTGAATCATTTTGTTTCTCATTTTCAATCGACTTTCTTTCGCGTCTTTTAAAGTTTCCTCATAATCAGGTGAATCAATTTTTAAGTTAGTGCTTTGAAGCATTTCACCATGATACATTTTTGGTTGTGCTGCAATGGCTTTCTTGACACGTTCGGGATTTTGA
>BQNB010084196.1:0-28823 GCA_026074375.1 Tanacetum coccineum
CCCATATTTAAGCATGACCTTTGCAAATTGGTCATTGCAAAAATGAGTATCGCGATCACTAATGATAGCACGAGGAGTTCCAAAATGGGCGAAGAGAGATTTTAAGAACTTCAAACAACTCGGGCATCGTTAGTGGGGAGCGCTTTTGCTTCCACCCATTTAGATAAGTAGTCTACTGCCACGAGGATGTACTTGTTCCCTCGAGAAGACGGGAACGGGCCTATAAAATCAATGCCCCATATGTCAAAGATCTCACAAAATTGAATTGCATTTTGAGGCATTTCAACATGTTGTGAGATTTTGCCTTAACGTTGACAAGCGCCACACCGTGTGACCAAGTCATGGGCATCTCGATAAATCATAGGCTAATAGAAGCAGGAATCGAAGACTTTCTTAGCGGTGTAGTTGGCACCATGATGTCCTCCGGTGGGTCCATTGTGGCAAGCCGTGAGGATATCAACGGCTTCTTGGCCGTATACACACCGTCTAATCACTTGATCCGCACAAATCCTAAACAAATAGGGGTCGTCCAAAAAATAATGCTTCATGTCTTTGAAGAATTTCTTCTTTTGTTGGGAAGACATCCCTTTTACAATAAAGTTACCCGCATGGTAATTTGCAATATCGGTAAACCATGAGGTGTTTGAATCCCCACGAAAAGTTACCATCCCAAGTGTTTCAAGAGGAAATGTTTCGGTGATTTCCTTTGTCTCGGGATCACTTTGATGGGGGTTCTCCAGTCTGGACAAGTGGTCGGCCGCTAGATTCTCTGCTCCTTTTCTGTTACGTATTTCGACATCAAATTCTTGGAGGAGCAGAATCCAACGGAGCAATCTCGGTTTAGCATCTTGCTTAGCGAGCAGATACTTGAGAGCCGAGTGGTCAGTATACACTATGGTCTTTGACAAGACTAGATAAGGTCATAATTCTCAAAAGCATACACCACGGCTAATAATTCTTTTTCCGTTGTGGTGTAGTGGGTTTGGGCATCAGTCATAGTCTTGCTCGCATAGTGTACAGGCTGAAAATGTTTGGTCTTACGTTTCCCCAGGACTGCCCCAACCGCAAAGTCACTTGCATCACATATAATTTCAAAGGGCAAGTCCCAATCGGGGGCAACTAATATCGGAGCTTTAGTTAATTTTTTATTTAGGGTCTCAAATGCCTCTCTACACTCGGTCGGGAAAATGAACGGAGTCTTTTTTTCAAGAAGATGGGTCATTGGGCGGGCGATTTTAGAAAAATCTTGAATAAATTGACGATAATACCCGGCGTGACCTAAAAAACTCCGAATTCCTTTGACGGACGTGGGAGGATGTAATTTTCTAATAACATCAACTTTTGCATTATTTACCTCAATCCCAGATTTCGAAATCTTGTGGCCAAGGACAATGCCCTCTTTAACCATGAAATGGCACTTCTCCCAATTTAGAACAAGATTGGTGTCTTCGCACCTTTTGAGCATTTTGTCTAAATGGGAGAGGCAAGGTGAGAAGGAATCCCCGAAGACCGAGAAATCATCCATGAAGACTTCCATTGTTTCCTCAATCATGTCGTGGAAAATGGCCATCATGCACCTTTGGAATGTGCCAGGAGCATTACATAAACCGAAAGGCATACATCGATAGGAAAACGTTCCATAAGGGCAAGTGAAAGTTGTCTTCTCTTGGTCTTGCGGGTCAATAGGGATTTGAAAATACCTTGAGAATCCATCTAAGAAACAATAGTACTCGTTCCCATCTAATCGTTCTAACATTTGGTCCATGAATGGTAACGGGAAATGGTCTTTTCGGGTAGCATCGTTAAGTTTCCTATAGTCAATACAAACTCGCCACCCAGTAACTAACCTAGTCGGAATTAACTCATTATCTTCATTTGTCACAACGGTCATTCCACCCTTTTTGGGTACACAATGCACGGGGCTAACCCACGGACTATCCGAGATAGGGTAAATCAATCCGGCATCAAGGAGTTTTACAACTTCCTTTTTGATAACTTCATGAATTTTTGGATTAACCCTTCTTTGATGTTGGACCGCCGGTTTAAAGTCATCCTCCATTAAGATTTTGTGAGTGCAAAATTACGGGTCAATACCATTAATGTCGGAGAGTTTCTAAGTAATTGCTTACTTGTGAGACTTTAAAACCTTTATGAGGTGTTCCTTCTCTTTGTCTTTCAAGTTTTTAGCAATAATGACGGGTAATTTATTGGTACCCTCCAAAAATGCATACTCAAGATGAGAAGGTAAGTCCTTGAGTTCAAGCTCCGAGGGTTCATCAACTAAGGATTTAACGCTTTTAAGTTCTTCACACTTTAGGTCCTTCGGAGGGAGAGGAGAGTACGGGTCTTTATTTAACATTTCTTCAATTAGATGAATGTCTCCCTCCAGATCAAATTCAGCATCATCAATTCCCGGTGGAACTGAGTCACTTGCAAGATAAGCTTCAATTTCTTCTAGAATGAAATCACCTCCCTCAAATGGAGTAAGGGAGGGTGAAGATTTAGTGATGATTGGTTCAGAAGTTGGAATGGGATTGTCACTCTCGCAATTTCTAGAAAATCCTAATACTTCTTGAGAATACTCCTCACAAGCTACATCAATGACATCGATTTAGTTAATTGATTCAGCATGATTGTAGGAGTATCTTGAAGTGTTACCAACTTTGAATGTTATGGCTTCATCACTTACTCAGAGAGTTAATTCTTCATCGTAAACATCAATCAAAGCTCGTGCCATCCTCAAAAAGGGTCTCCCGAGAATTAAGGGAACTCAAGGATCGACAACATAATCAACGACTACAAAGTTGGCCGGAAATTGGAACTTTCCTATATAACAACCTGCAATTTTCATCAATGTAATTATCCTTCTATTAAATTAAATGCAATGTAATATCCATCTATTAAATTAAATGCAATATATACCACCTTTTTATACGGAAATTTTTGCTTTATCTCATTATGCAACGTAACTTGCATAACTAAAGGAAACGAGCTCACACAACTTACCTATGCAATCTATATCTATGTTTATATCATGTAAACATCCTAATATGTCAATTCTATATCTTGATATCAATTTTACCAAGTACATTATCCATTTAACGTACTTTTCAAAACGTTATTTCAAAATGAACTTTAAACATTAAACGTTTATATCAAAACCCTAATTATATGTAATATATACATATAAAATGAATGTACAAGCCTTCAAACATGTGTACAAGTGATCAATACATAATATTTGAATTATATTTTCCCTCAAAGTCAATGTACAACACATTAAAGCTCAATGTACAAATCAATTAAGCACACATTTAAATAAGCTCATTTTCCTACCATTTCGTTCTAATTTCTTACCACCACTTTAGAAAAAGGAACAAACAATTTTTGCATGACTCCTAAACCTAATTCTAAACCCTAAGTCATCCTAAAACCCTAATCTAAAATCCTAACACCCTAAATGAAACCCTAAACCTTAATTTTACTTTAAACCTAAAACTAAACCTTAAACCTTAATCCTAAACCCTAAACCTTAATCCTAAACCCTAAACCTTAATCCTAAACACTAAACCTTAATCCTAAGACTAATCATAAATCCTAAACTATCTTTAATCCTGACCTTAATCCACGAATTAAAACCCTAAACCCTAAGTCGAACTAAAACCAAACCCGACACCCCTTTATTTTCATTTTTACCTATTTTAAGCAACCAAGCACCTCAAGCACCTCCCTTGCATCACCATGACATCATCTAGCATCCACCCTAGCACCTTACAAGCACCTTATTCACCTCCCTTGGCCACCAAGTAAACAAATACCTCCTTGTCACCCTTGTGGTTAGTCATGACCCTCTAACACCCTCCACCTCCCTTAGCTATTTTTCTATCCCACAATACTCATCATATAGCATCCCTTAGTCATCCTCCTACACCTTGGCCACTACTCTAAGTCTCAAAACTTGGGCACCAAGCATTTTTGACCCTATATATAGCCGAACACCCCATACATTCAAATCACATCTCAAATTTCATCATACACACAAATGGAATCTTAAATCAGACCAAGAAAGATCAAGTAAAGTCCCTAAGCTCATAATAGAAGCCAAGAATCGAGAAAAAGGAGCCCATGAAATTGTTACTAGGCGTACGAACCCGAAAACCCCATTTTGACCCATTTTTCAAGTCATAAGCCATTCTACTCGTTCAATAAGCTTAATTTTTGTTTTAAAACTATCATAAGGTTTGTTATATCATATATAAACTCTTGTTTGATCCATTGAACCACAAACCCACGCGTTTTTAATTAAAAACCCTAAAAACGACCCATTTTCATTTTCTAGCTAACGAATCCATTTTCTAAACTTTTGTTACGTTAGAACATCTTATTTTTGTTTATTCTAAGAAGCTATAACCTAAAAATATCATTTGGAATCTTAAAATAAGCATACATGGCTTTTGGGACTTAATTTGTAAATTATTTCCATGCAAGGGGTATATATTGTAACTTTCTGAAATTTATAACTAGAGGGACTGAAAATGTCATTATTTCAAAGTAATCACTATAAGGACCTATTTTTTTTATATTTGTTTTTTTTTTTTATTTTTTTTTTTTTTTTCTTTTTTTTTTTTTTTTTTTTTTTTTTTTTCCTTTTTTTTTTTTTTTTTTTTTTTTTTTATTTTTTTTTATTTATTGTTTTTTTTTTTTTTATTTTTTTTTTTTTTTTTTATTTTTTTTTTTTTTTTTTTTTTATTTTTTTTTTTTTTTTTTTTTTTTTTTTTTTTTTTTTTTAATTTTTTTTTTTTTTTTTTTTTTTTTTTATTTTTTTTTTTTTTTTTTGTTATTTTTTTTTTTTTTTTGTTTTTTTTTTTTTTTTTTTTTATTATTACTTTTTTTATTTTTTTTTTTTGTTTTTTTATTTTTTTTTTTTTTTTTTTTTCTTATCATTTAACCTTTTAATATCAAATCAAGCCACCTCAAACTTCATCCTAGCAACCACCATGACCTCACCACCATGTCACCAAGCAACCTCCCAAGCACCTCCATCACCACCCTTAGCCACCAAGTAAACAAACACCTCCTTGTCACCTCTATATATTATGCGGCTTCACCACCACCCCACAACTCACCATAGCTAGTTTTAGCTCATATTACTCACTCAATAGGCTTCCTTAGTCACTACCCTAGAACCTTGGCCACTACTCCAAGCCTCAAACCTTGGCCACCAAGGTTTCGAGCACTATATAAGCCGAAACATACAACCCATTTCAAAACATACCTCAAAACTTCAATACACACTCAAATGGAGTTCTAACAAGATCAAAGCAGACCAAGGAGGATCAAGAGAAGCCCATATATGAGGAATGTTAAAATAAAAAGACAAATATTCGTGAGAAGGATAAAAAGAAACTTTTTTTTAAAAGTTGTCAAAAAACTCCAAAATTTTTTCACAAAATCAGGTATGTTGGTGCATAAAACTTTTGTAAAGGAAGTTTTTCTAATTTTGAGTTTTCATACGTTTTTTTAATGCACAAAAAAATAAAAGTTGATGCACAAAATTTTTTTGATGCACAAGATTTTTAACTTGTTATAGTTTGATGCGTAATAAAATTTTGATGCAAAAAGTCAAAAGAAGTTGGGCACAAAAACGAATTTTTGATGCACAAAAAAGCGATTTAATGCACAAACGTTTTTTTTCATAATTTTTTTTCGACAAAAGTATCCACTTTTAAAAACTTCCTTCACAACTTTTTCATACACCAACATACACGATCTTGTGGAATTTTTTCAGAATTTTTTGAGAACTTAAAAAAAAAAAAATTCTTTTTTATCATTCTCACTGATTTTTATCTTTTTATTTGATCTTTATCCTCTCTCTCTCTCTCTATAAGGACTAAACTTGTAAATGTTTATAAACCAAGGATATATATTGTCATTTTAGCAAACTTAAAAATATAAAATATAAATTTTTTATATACATTATAAAAATATATATTAATATTATAAAACTTGATTTTATTAAAACCCGACACATTTATCGTTATTAATCACCGATCGACACCGTATAAATCAATTATATTTAACGTAATCATCGACTAGCTTTTAAAGAAACTTAAAATGCTAAACCATATCATTTAATCTTAAACGTATCACATTACTAGGGAATTTCATGTAAGGGGTTTCATTTGGGTATACGTTTTGACGAGTTTGTTGGATTTACGATTTGAAGTGTCCTAGCTCCTCAAACGTTTACTGCATGACCTCTGAATTATGAAACAGTGATGCAATATTCCCATAAATTACTAATCCAAAGTAATATGTATGGATAACTTCATGAAATTTTGAAATATAAACAATCAAACTAAGACTTGACATATTACCCCAGGTTGCGTGACAAAGCCGTTACTTTCACTTGATATACTTTTGCCATCAATCAGATTTTCCCTGTTAAGGTGATTTCATAGCATCACATTTAAATCTTTTGAATTCTTTATAAACCCGGGAGGGGGATACATGCTATAAATCATGAATACAAGTGTTTTTCCAACTGTATGCTATCCTGATGCATTATTGCCTAAGTCCCTACTTTTGCCATTAAGACCCCCACTATCATGAACCGTTAATTACTCTGCGGAGTAAGCGCGAATGCTGTGAATAGATCTATTTGGGACTGAACTCCCCGTTGGTGTACCCATTCATAGGGTAACCAAACGCACTTCATTTGATTCACTATGCGGGTGTTTTGGCAAAGGCACCCGTTGGGGTAACTATTTGTTATTATTGATTGATTCAATGTCTCAGTGTCATGATCTTAGGGCAATAATAATGTTTTCCATGATAATTGTAAATGTATAAAATTATTACAAACTATGGGTGTATAACAACGTAACCCACACTTGAACTTGTATTCAAACTATTTAACTCAAACATATGGATTTCACTCAACCTTTATGTTGACTTTTTAGCATGTTTATCTCAGGTAATTGAACAACTTATGGCACGGAGTGGCATGGACTTGAAGAAGGCAAAACTGTTATCATTAAAACTTTATGTTTCTAGATTTTGGGACCTCTCTTTTGTAAAACTCTGATGAATAAATGAATGATAACTAAATTTTACAAAAACGTCTCTTTACGATTCATTTTCTATGATTATGACTATTGTACTATGAAGTAATACCCCAGATTAGCTTCCACTGCTATATTTGTAAAAATGGAGGTGTTACAGATTGGTATCAAGAGCCACAGTTATAGAGAACAAGGTCAAAACCTTAACTATAACTATTTTTCTTTTTCTATTCAAGAAAGTCCTCCGTGCCACTACATTTCTGGAATAGTATGTAACGATACATAACTATTATACTATAATATAAATAACTTATGTTATTTACCGATGGGTTGTTATCAGAACGATGTCTTCTCCCAACCATCCTACTTCCAATATTGAGGATGCATTTTCTTCTAACTTTCTGGACTATATCCCGGCTTTACCAGACTATGTCCCAGCTTCACTGAGAAAAACTTATTCGATCTCTTCAAATAACTCATTTGGTTTAGTTTCAATAGCTTCACCAACTCTTTTACTTTTTCACGATGACCCCTACATGAAGGTCATGCAAGCATTTTATGCTAAAGAATTACCTATTCCACCACCAACTATTGTGCCTCCATCTCCAATACTATCTTCAATGTTTAATTCTCAAGAATTCTTTCTTCCGGAGGAATTATTGTCACCTAAGAAACAAGGCCGTGATCGATGATCCTCTTCTACTTCTTCCCTACCTCAAGAATTTGAGATGGGAGAAAGCTCTCGTAAGACAAGTCTGGAATGTCACGAGGAGCAAATTGAGGAAATATTGAATCATCTAGATGAACTCTCTCTCGACCGCATTGAAAACATAGAAGACAAAATAGAAGGTCTTGGAAAAGGTCGAGTGATCATACAACAAGATTTCGACAATCTAGAAGCTAAACTCCAAGAGGCTCGTGCTCAAATTACGAAACTTCAAAGAAAGTAAATAGGAAATAACCACAAGATTTCTCTGGCTCGCTTCAGGATTGCTAATCTAGAACAAACCATCAAAGATATCCAAGTGTGTCACCAAGCGGATAAGGAAAGTCTTTTGAATGCAATCCATGAACTCAAGAACAGCCAAGAAGGACCATCGGACCTCTAGATTAGATCCTATAGTTATAAGCTTTTGATAGAACCTAGCCACGGGATGTGTGGTATAAATAACAACACTTTTCAAATTTTGACTATGTACAGTACAAAGGCAAGTTGTTCATGATAAAATATAATGGTGATCCCGTTTCATATTCATCTTGTGTCCTATATTTCATCTCCATCTTCATCATTATGAATCATACCATGACTTCTAAATAAATCATAGATACTTATTTGATATGAATTATCTATGAATTATCTATGATATCACTATTGTGACAATATTTATTGTTAAACCTTACGCATTTTAAGAATTGTGATATCATTCTTATTACGTGTTGTCTTATGTTGATAGAATGCCTCCCAAAAGGACGTCAACATCTGAAGCACCAACCATGACTCAGGCTGCCATTAAGAAACTAGTTGCTGATAGTGTTTCCGCAGCTTTGGAAGCACAAGCCGCTAAAATGGCAAATACTGATAATACCACCAGACCAAGAAAACCTCCTGTAGCAAGAAAGTGTAGCTACAAAGAGTTCATGAGCCGCCAATCTATCAACTTCAAAGGTACGGAAGGCGCTGTTGGACTTATCCGTTGGTTTGAGCGAACTGAATCAGTGTTTTCCCGTAGCAACTATACCGAAGACTACAAGGTGAAGTTTGCTACTGGTACTTTCTTAGTAGAAGCTCTATCCTGGTAGAATTCTTTTGCCCAACCTATTAGGATAGAAGAAGCTTACAAGATTACCTAGGTTGAATTCAAGAAACATTTGATAAAGAAGTATTGTCCCCGAACTGAAGTCTAGAAGATGGAAGGCGAATTTTACCATTTGACTGTGAAAAGGAATGATCTTAAGACATATATGAGAAGAATCCAGGAATTGGCAACCTTGTGTCCCACTATGGTGCCAGATTATGAGAAAATGATAGAAGTTTTCATCGGGGGATTACCTCAAAGTATTAAAGGAAATGTTACCGCCTCTAAACCTCAAACTTTAGAGGAAGCCATTAATATAGCCTAGAGGCTAATGGATCAGGTAACAAAGCACACTCCAGTGCAAGTATCAAATGATCACAAACGAAAGTTTGACGACAAAAGAACTTTCAACAACAACAACTACCGCAACGATAATAACAACAACTACCATAACACCAACAACCGCTACAATAATCACCAACCACAACAGAACAGAAGACAGGAAACCTTCAGGGCTTATGCTGCCACCCCAACTGAAAATAATGGATATACTGGAAACCGTCCCTTGTGTAAGAAATGCACTCTGCATCACACATGACCTTGCACTGTTAAGTGTAATACTTGTAACAAGGTGGGCCATCTGACCAAGAAGTGCAAAAACAAAGGGCCAGCCACTGGAAGTAATTTGATACTAGTGACAGTTACTTATCATGCCTGTGGAAAGAAAGGGCATTATGCAAATCAGTGCCGAAAGACCACCAACAACAATGCCCAGGGAAGAGCCTACATGCTAAGGGATAGGAATGCTCATCAAAACCTAAATCTAGTCACGGGTATGTTCCTTCTAAACCAACATCTAGCTAGAGTATTATTTGATTCTCAAGCTGATAAAAGCTTCGTATCTATATCTCTTGCCTCTAAGCTAAATATTTTACCCATTATAATAGATACCTTTTACGATATCGAAATGGCTGACGGAAACTTAGTAAGCACAAACACCGTTATTCAGGGCGAACGTAGTCACGGGTATGTTTCTCCTAAACCAACATCTAGCTAGAGTATTATTTGATTCAGGAGCCGATAAAAGCTTCATATCCGTATCTCTTGCCTCTATGTTAAATATTCCACCCATTACAATAGATACCTTTTAGGATATCAAAATGGCTGACGAAAACTTAGTAAGCACAAACACCATTATCCAGGGTGCAATCTTGACTTTGTTAAATCAACCTTTCAAAATTGATCTCATGCCAATTAAACTTGGTAGTTTTGACGTTGTCATCGGTATGGACTGGTTGTCCAAGTATCATGCCAAAATTCTCTGTGACAAGAAAGTCATCCATATTCCTATCAATAGTGAAACTTTGATCATTCGAGGTGACCGAAGTAAAACCCTATTAAATCTCATATCCTGTATAAAAACTAAAAGATATATATCCCGAGGATGTCAAGTTTTCATAATCCAAGTAATGGAAAAGAAGTCAGACGATAAACGACTAGAAGATATCCCAGTAGTCAAAGAATTTCCAAAAGTTTTTCCTAAAGATCTACCTGGACTTCCTCTCGTTCATCAAGTAGAATTCCAAATCGACTTAATTCCAGGAGCAGCACCTGTAGCTCGATCACCTTATAGATTAGCTCCTTCAGAAATGTAGGAACTATCAAACCAACTTCAAGAGTTAGCAGACCGAGGTTTTATCCGACCGAATACTTCACCCTGGGGAGCTCCAATCTTATTTGTTAAAAAGAAAGACGAATCTTTTAAAATGTGTATCAATTACTGGGAGTTGAATAAACTTACTATAAAGAATTGTTACCCATTACCCAGGATCGATGACTTATTCGATCAACTTCAAGGTTTAAGCGTTTACTCAAAAATCTACTTAAGATCAAGCTATCATCAACGGAGAGTAAGGGACGAAGATATTCCCAAGACTGCTTTTAGAACAAGATACAAACAATATGAATTTCAAGTAATGCCATTTGGTTTAACTAATGCACCTGCTGTATTCATGGATCTCATGAGCCGTGTGTGTAAACCATACTTGGATAAATTCGTAATAGTGTTTATCTATGATATTCTTATCTACTCTTGTAACGAAGAAGAACACGCAAAAAATCTAAGAATAATCTTGGAATTACTCAGAAAAGATAAATTACATGCCAAGTTCTCCAAGTGTGATTTTTGGATTCATATCATGTAATTTCTTGGGCATTTAATTGATAGCCAAGGACTTCATGTTGATCCTGCCAAGATTGAAGCAGTTAAGAATTGGGCATCTCCTACTATACCCACAGAAATACGCCAATTCTTAGGACTCATCGGCTACTACTGGAGATTCATCGAAGGTTTTTCAAAAATTGTAAAGCCTTTGACTGAATTAACCCAGAAAAACAAGAAGTATTTCTGAAGCGAAGACCAAGAGTCGGCTTTCTAATTGCTAAAACAAAAACTTTATGAAGCTCCAATCTTAGCATTACCAGAAGGAAATGATGACTTTGTCATTTATTGTGATGCATCTCTTTAAGGTCTGGGAGCAGTATTAATGCAAAAAGAAAAAGTTATTGCATATGCATCCTGACAACTCAAACCTCATGAAGAAAACTACACCACACATGATCTTAAATTAGGAGTAATAGTGTTTGCTCTTAAAATTTAGAGACACTATCTATACGGCACAAAGTGTACTGTGTTCACTGATCACAAAAGCCTTCAACATATTCTTCATCAGAAACAGTTAAACATGAGACAATGCCGTTGGCTAGAATTGCTAGCAGATTACAATTGTGAGATTCACTACCATCTTGGAAAGGTAAATGTCATAGCAGATGCCTTAAGCCAGAAGGAACGAATCAAACCACTCCGAGTTAGATCATTAATTATGACCCTCCATCCAAAACTACCATAACAAATTCTTCAAGCCCAAAATGAAGTACTCAAAGTAGAAAACATCAAGGCTGAGAACATATTGCAAATCATTTGAAATACGTCCTGATGGAACTCGTTGTATCAAGAATCAAAGTTGGTTACCACTCTTTGGTAATCTGAGGGACTTAATCAAGCATGATTCTCATAAATCGAAGTATTCCATCTACCCAGGTTCTGACAAGATGTTTCAGGATCTAAAGAAAATCTATTGGTGGCCTAACATGAAGGCAATCATCGCTGAATTTGTTGGCAAATTTTTGACATGTTCTAGAGTTAAGGCAGAATGTCAGAAGCCATCCGGCTTACTGGTACAACCGGAAATTCCTATGTGGAAATAGGAGAGAATAACAATGGATTTTGTCACAAAACTTCCCAAAACATCAAATGGACATGACACAATCTGGGTCATTGTCGATCACCTTACCAAATCTGCACATTTCATCCCTACCCGAGAGACAGATAGTATGGAAACCCTTATAATGTTGTACATTAAAGAAATAGTCTCCCGGCATGGCGTGCCAATATCTATCATCTCGGATCATGACAGTCATTTCACATCTAGATTCTGGCAGTCATTGCAAAGTACTTTGGTTACTCAATTAGACATGAGTATGGCATATCATCCCGAAACCGATGGACAAAGTGAAAGAATCATTCAAACACTCAAAGACATGCTTCTAGCCTGTGTTATAGATTTTAAAAAATGATGGGAAAAACACTTACAATGGGTAGAATTTTCCTATAATAATAGTTACCATGCCAGTATTAAGACAGCACCATTTGAAGCACTTTATGGTCGAAAGTGCAGATCACCTGTTTGCTGGGCCAAAGTTGGAGATGTTCAACTCACGGGACCAGAAATAATCCATGAAACTACTGAAAAGATTTTGCAAATTCGACAACGCTTGCAAGCTGCAAGAGATCGGTAAAGAAGTTACGCCAATGAAAGGCGAAAGCCTTTAAAGTTTCAAGTTGGAGATCGTGTTATGTTAAAAGTGTCACCACGAAAAGGTGTCATTAGTTTTGGAAAGCTTAACTCTTGGTACATTGGACCATTCAAAATTTTTGAATGGACTGGCCCAATGGCATACAAATTAGAGCTTCTCGAAGAACTCAGAAATATCCACAATACTTTCCACGTTTCTAATCTAAAGAAATGCTTATTTGACGAATCTCTCGTCATTCTAATGAAAGAGCTTTGGCTCGATGACAAACTCAACTTTGTGGAAGAACCAATGGAAATTATGGATCGTAAAGTCAAGCAACTAAGACAAATTCGTATTCCTATAATCAAAGTACGATGGAACTCTAAAACAGGAGCAAAATTTACGTGGGAACGCGAAGATGAAATTCGTACCAAATATCCACATCTGTTTTCAAACATCACTTCATCATCTAACTAAATCTCGGGACGAGATTTCTGTAAGGATGGGAGACTATAAGAACCCGCAATTTTCATCAATGTAATTATCCATCTATTAAATTAGATGCAATATATACCACCTTTTTATAGGGAAATTTTTGCTTTATCTTATTATGCAACGTAACTTGCATAACAAAAGTAAAAGAGCTTACGCAACCAACCTATACCATCTATATCTATGTTTATATCATGTAAACATCCTAATATGTCATGTCTATATCTCAATATCATTTTTACCAAGTACATTATCCACTTAATGTACTTTTCAAAACACTATTTCAAAATAAACATTAAACGTTAAACCTTCTACAATGTCATCTAAATCCTATGTTTATATCATGTAAACATCCTAATATATCAATTCAATACCCTAATATCATTTTTACCAAATACGTTATCCATTTAACGTACTTTTCAAAACATTATATCAAAACGGGATTTATCCGTTAACGTTTATATCAAAACCCTAATTATATGTAATATATACATATAAAATGAATGTACAAGCCTTCAAACATGTGTACAAGTGATCAATACATAATATTTGAATTATATTTTCCCTCCAAGTCAACGTACAACACATTAAAGCTCAATGTACAAATCAATTAAGCACACATTCAAATAAGCTTATTTTCCTACCATTTTCATTCTAATTTCTTACCACCACTTTAGCAAAAGGTACAAACACTTTATGCATGACTCCTAAACCTAATTCTAAACCCTAAGTCATCCTAAAACCCTAATCTAAAATCCTAAAACCCTAAACGAAACCCTAAACCCTAATTTCACTTTAAACCTAACACTAAACCCTAAACCTTAAACCTAAACCCTAAACTTAATCCTAAACCCTAAACCTTAATCCTAAACACTAAACCTTAATCCTAACACTAATCCTAAATCATAAACTATCCTTAATCCTAACCCTAATCCACGAATTAAAACCCTAAACCCTAAGCCGAACCAAGCTTGACTAGGCTAAAAATCAAAAAACTAAATCATCTCTTAAGAAAACTGTTGCTTTCACTGATGGAGGCAGCAATAATTCTGATACTGACAAAATTATGGCCGGAATGGATGCCATAAGCCTGAAAATGGATGCTCAGTACAAAGAACTTCAATCTAATGCTAATAAAACAAACCACGATCTCGATGAGGATGACATACCTATGTCTCATGAAGAGGAGGCTAAATTCAAGTAAACTTTTTGTAAAACTTGTTTTTACAATGATTACCATGATCGAGACTCGAATCGCGATAATTGGTGTTCAAACGAATGAAGTAGTTACAACCGAGACAACTACCGATCCAACACTGATGATAAACTCTATGACCTTCAAAAAAAATTCAATGATTTCATGAAATCTCGGTAATCAACCAACGCTTTTGTCAAACAACATTCATGAATATCAAAACCTAACTCAAAACCGTTGCCAAAAATCATCAAGCTTCAATCCAAAACCTTGAAACTAAGTTCGACAGACTTGTTGACAAGCAATCTGGTCGGCCTTCTGGATCTCTTCCTAGCAACACTCAACCAAACCCAAAAGTACACAGTTCCAAAGCTTACCAACCACCGCAATCTCGTAATGAGCATGTGAATGTCGTGTTCACAAGAAGTGATAAATCCTACAACCCACCAGTTAACCCAAATGATCAACAAACCAATTCTGAAACTCCTATCAATTTTGATAGTGATGATGAAGAAGAGGAAGAACCTACACCAGAACTAAAAACTCAAAATCCAAAACCAGTCAAGGAAACTCCATTGCCTAAACCATACAAACCAAAAATTCCTTATCCTCAACGCCTAAGGAAAGAGAAAATGGAAGCTCAATACATAAAATTTCTTGACATGATCCGCGTTGTCTGAATCAATGTACCTCTTATCGAAGTCTTAGCTGGAATGCCTAATTATGGAAAGTTTCTCAAGGAACTAATAAGCAACAAAAACAAGATCGAATAGATTTCTGCAACTTTCTTAAGAAATGAAAGTTCAACAATGATCCAAAACAAAGTTCCACCTAAACTCAGAGACCCCGAAAGTTTTCTAATCCATGCAATTTCAACAAAATTTTCTCCTTTAATGCCTTAGCCAACCTTTATGCTTGCATTAACCTTATGCCATATTTGCTATACGCCAAATTATCACTCAAAACTCTCAAACCTACCAAACTGAGCATGAGATTAGCCAACAGATCATTCCAATCCCCTGTTGGAATAGCTGAAAATATGCTCGTTGAAGTTGGTAAATTCACCTTTCCTGCCAATTTCGTTATCCTATAAAGGGAAGAAGATAGCAAAGTTCCTCTCATTTTGAGACGACCCTTTCTTCATACTGTTGATGCAATTATTCGAGTTAAGCAGAAACAACTCAATCTTAGAGTTGGAACTGAATGAATAATTTCAATATTGATTCTGTTGATCCCAATAAATAGATCATTAACTCCTTAGCTTGATGTAAGGTTAGTATCCTTGGATAAATCCAAAGGTACTAAGAGTGAAACTTTGTGTTTATGATATAAACTATGCGGAATCTAGTTTATACCGCTAAGAAGAATAACAGTGAAGTATGTAAGAGACACAGAATTACAACCAAAATAATAAGCTTCAATATTAATACAAACACTCTTTGATAGTGTTAGGGTTTACAACCTTGAAGCCACGAATACTATGAATATTGATTCTAGACTGATTAGAAAACTGATATCGTATTCTATACCCTATGACCTCCTTTTATACACCAAGTAGTCCTATAAGGCTTACAATACATTCCTAAGATATCATGATCTTTTCTATATCTAAACGTAATCTCTTAAACAAATAAGTTATACATATCTTTTCCATAAATAACTAATACTTATCTTTGTAAGTATTCTTGTTCTTCAAATAATCTTTTTGTCTTTATCCATTTGATAGTAGAAACTCTTAAACCACTTGTAATATTTTAGCAACATTAACTGAATAATAAGCAGTATTAAGTTATACTAACAATAGTAACTTATACTACTATACTAACAGTAGTAACTTATACTAGCAGTACTAACTTTTGTACTGGCAGTATTTACTACTTAGTATATTTTTAGTCTTCATCTCTGAGCAGTCTTAACTTCTCTTGGCAGCAGTAACTTTATACTAACAGTACTAATATATACTAACAATAGTAACTAGCAGTAGTAACATTTATACTACCAGTATTAACTACTTAGTATATTTTTCATTTGTTTCACCAGCACTACTAAGTTATGCTTGAAAGCATTAATATATACCTGAGCAGTAGTAACTCTAAGAATCATCTTGAAGTCTTTTAATCCCAACAATCCTCCCCTAAACTTGATATTTATCTTTAAATCTTAAGTTTCTTCATTGAAAGCTTCATGATCACCAGGAGGATGCTTCTAAACACTTCATTTGTTATTTTGCTATTTCACCATAAGATTCAAAAGGTGATAACACATCTCATTCCAATAATTTACTTAAAGCTTCTTGTTGAGCATGTTAGTGATTGTAGCAGGTGTAAGAGGATATCTTTTCTCTACCAGAAGAAATACATGCAAAATTTTGAACCTCACAAAGTGTACTCCACATGAGTCAATTAACTTCCAAATCAACACTTTGTCTTCTCTTATCTGCTTCGATATTGTATCTTTAATATGATGTTCAAACATTATCCTTAAGTCACCCCACAATACTCTTTTAAAATCTCCTTCTGGCCTTGTTGACCCATATTTAGTCTTAACAGTTTTCCATAGAGTTTCCAAATCATCTCTATCAAAATTCTTAATCATTGTAAGAAAAGCTAAGTACCTTCTTGAGCTTCCATCTGCTCTAAATATTTCACATGAGCTTAACTTTCCTTCTCTGTGAATCTTAAAGTCAACAATACAAGGAGGTTTAGTTGCTAGAGGTATAGCATCAATTGCTACCTCTTCTCTTTCTTCCTCTGTCATAAGCTTTTTCATCTCTGCTTGATCATCATCTATCTTTTGTTTCTTTTCCTGCTCTTGTTCTAGATTAACTCCTACTCTCTTTACACTTTTTCCAGTGCTGCTTTCTTCTTTCTTTCTTTCTACTGTCTCTGTATCCATAGCTATAAAAGTATTCACTCTTACCATCTCTAAATCAAACATCTTCTGGATTTCTTCAAAACTCTTATGCTTTAACTCACTTAGCTTGAATCTACCCATATTTTTTGAGATAGGTAGTCATAAACTTTCTCTTATGTGATTTAGTTGGAGGTTTATTCCTCTTTTCTTTAGCTCTTAAGGCAGCAAAGTATTTCTTTCTCTTTTCCAACAGTTGCATGAATAACCTTGCTTTCTCCTCTTTTGTCAATTCACCTTGTTCTTGTGTAGTCAACCTTTCTGCTAACAATCTATCAGCCTCCATTATGGCTTGCACATTATCCTATTCAGTATTTGCTTCTTCAACCTGTTGTGCTTTTCTTCTTCAAGCCTTACTGCATCTAATTCCTCTTGTGCTAGCTTTCTTGCAAGCTCTTCATCAAGTTTAATTTGTTCCTTCTTTTTTATTGGCTCCTCATGCTCAACTAATATATCTTTACCTTTATCCTTGATGTCTGAAGTTACTTGTGTAGGTGTTGATCTTGATGTAGGCTCTCTGAAAGAAATACCTTTAGCTCTAGGAGTTGTTGATTGTACTGTTGTGGTAGTTGTAGCTCTATAATCACCAATCTATGTAGCAACAGTATTAACCCCTGTACTAGCAGTACTAACATGTACACTTGACTCCTGATCTGCATATTTTTCCTTTAGCTTTGCACTCTTCAAAGTAGCAAGTGCTTGAGCCAGTGTAATTTCTTGGGCTAAAGAGACTTCTTTAGGAGTTACAATAGTTGTTGTTGTAGTAGTAAAAGTAGTTAGAGCAGTACTAACTGGAATTGTAACAACAGCAGTAGTAACTAATTCAATCTTATCTGTTTGAGCAAATACTTCATCACCATCAAGAATATTTGTGTCAAACATCTCAGTATCATCTGATCTCCCCTCAGTTTCATCACCTTCAGCATCCTTGTCAATATTCCTCCTCTGTTTGGATGCATCCTCCTCTACACCCAAACATTCATCATCAGAAGACTGCACTCTTCTTATTGCACTAATTTGAATAATATTTTAAGCTTATGAGTCTTCTTGCTAGCCTTCTTCTCAAGCTTCTTCACCCTATTTTTCAATCTATTTATCTCTAATGCTTGAGTTGTCTTTGTAGTTTCCAAAGCAAGTACTCTATTAGATAGTTTGGTACATAAATCCAAAAACTCAAATAGTTTTAGTCTATCCTCACCACCAAGCAATGGATCATTGGAAGGTGTAGATACATGCACCTCATGTGTATCCTTAGCAATGATTGGCTCTTGTTGATCACTATCCTTCCTCTGTCTCCTTCTTAACTTCTGCTTTCGAGGTCTAGATGTTGATGGTGAAGAAATAATAGGTGTGGGATGGGAATCAGTAGGAGTAGTTGAACCTTCACCCTTATCTTGTTGAGGTTGAACCAACATAGTAGCAAACAAAGGAGTTACATTCCCAGAGAAATCTTTTCCTTGTCTCTTCATATTAGCAAAAACCTTCTTGGTGTGAGAAGGTGTAACATAGATCCCCTTGTGCTTAGCCATTCCCTCAACTTGTCTATCTAAAAAACTTGCACAAATCTTGGATACATGAGAAATTTAACCCCTCCCTCCAAGTTTTTCACCATGTTATCAAAAATGTACTTGGAAAAGTTAAATTTCTAATTTGTGGCAAGACATATAACAGCAGAGGCCATAGTGCTACTGAATTCATTCCAAGCAGTAGTCTTAGTACTAAGGCATTAGAGTATGGCATGTATTAAAAACTTCCATTGAGGAGAAAAGAAAGCTTTATACAATGTAAACTTCCAGGAAGGTTTTTCATACCCTATTTTTGACAGTTCTTCAAAAAATACATTAGTAGGCAAACAATTAGTACCTTCTGCATCTCCCAAGTGAAGATCACTTCTAATACTTGCTTCTGTAATGATGACCTTCTTTTTGTCCACTAGGGATTGTAACTGTCATTCACCATTTACTGTCTTTAGCTTGACAATTGCCCAGAACTGTTCAATACGAGATGTGTAGATAGTATGATTGAATGTCAATGAAAAATTGATTGGATTTGCATGCAGAAAATCAATAATTTCTTGAAACCCATCACTTTCAGCACATTTTTCCAAAAACGCGACAATGTTATGAGAATCAGCAAAGTGTTAGGTCGACATTGTGTTAGGATTTGATGATTAAAAATGAAATTATGTTAGGGTTTATGTTTAGAGAGCGTTTGAATGATTGAAATCAAATAAAGAAACGAATAAAACCTTTAATCAAAGTATTTATAAAACCACCCTCAACAGCATTAACTTAAACTGGCAGCACTAATTTATGCCTAGTAGCATTAACTAAAACTGGCAGCATTAAGTTTTTTCTAACAACATTAACTTATGCTTAACAGTAGTAAATAACCCGGCAACAGTAACTCAACAGCATCAACTTAAGCCTAGCAGCATTAATGTATACTAGCAGCAGAAACTTTATGCTTAGCAGCAGTAAGTAGTATTACCAGTATTAACATAAGACTAACAGCAAGAAACATGAGTTACCTGCATTAACTTCAATTCCTTTCCAATCAGCTTAAACATCATCAAATCAACATTTTAACTAACCAAATTCAACTCTCTTTTTGTTTTTCATCTCACCACATCTCTCATTTCTTTTGGCTCACAAAATCACTCATTTCTGTTTGATAGCAGACAGCTATCTTTCTGTTTTTATGCTCACCAATTTCTCTCTATTCTTTTTCTTACCAATTCACACTTTCTGAGAGTATTGTACAAAAATTCCATCAATTCCAATAGTTTCATACTATCCTCCCTACTTCCAAGTGTGTTAACTCTTGAGAGAGGTGGTTCATAGGACATTGTTTAGATGCAGCCTCAAACCTAGTTTGAGCTTCTCCACTCCCAATATAGTATCTTGGCACCTAGGACCACTACCTGAACCAGTTCCCTAAGGACTTGGCTCATTAAGTGTTGCTATTGATTGGGTCTTAATTTATGTTACCACTGTCCTGCTCTGCTTCTAAGATAGAAGCAGTAGTGGCAGCCCTTTCCATTTTGTCACCCCTCTCCTTATGGATAGTCTCATCTGCTACAGGTTTAGTAAGTCTACTAGACTAAGATATCTAAGTGAACTTTCTGGCTTTCCTATGTGTTTGAGTCTTTTGGGTTTAGATATTGATGAAACAATGATTGGTTCAAGATTAGATAGGGAAGCATTTGTGAATATATGTTAGGGATCCGTGGGATTTCATGACCCTTCATCCACTTCTGCTTGTAGTTATGCATATAATTAACCTCCCCTTAACCAATAATTCAGAGGTTAAGCATTCTAATGCTGGCATTCAAAAAGTTAAATCTGCTAACTTCAAAAGCCTTTGTGAGAAGATCCGTAACATTTTGATCTGTGTGAATTTTAATCACCTGAATCAACTTCTTCTCATAAGAATCTCTGATGAAATGATGCCTAATCTCTATGTGCTTGGTTTTAGAGTGAAACACTAGATTTTTCAGAATACAAATTATGCTTTCATTATCAATGTAAATCTTGGTGTTCATGAAGTTAAATCCATAATCAAGCAATTGATTTTGGATCCATAACACCTGTCCATAGCAATTAGCAACAGCAACATACTCTGCTTCAATAGTAGAGTTGGCAACTATAGTCTGCTTCTTGCATTGCCATGAAATCAATCTTCTTCCAAGAAATTAACAACTCCTGTTGTTGATTTCCTGTCTAAGCTAGCTCCAGCATAATCACTATCAGAAAAAGCTTCCAAGTCAAATGGTGAATCTTTAGGATACCAAAGGCCCAATTTAGGTTGACCTTTCAAATATCTAAAGATCCTCTTCACAACATGAAGATAGGAAGTCTTTCGTGTAACTTGGAACCTTGCATAAGCACAAACAGCAAATGTTATGTCAGGCCTAGATGCTGTTAGATACATCAATGACCCAATCATTGATTTGTATATATGTACATCTACATCTTCAGCCTCTTTATCCTTAATCAATGTTTGTTAGGATCCACTGGAGTGCTTGCTGTCTTCAGACTATTAAAATCAAACTTCTTTAAAATTTTAGCCACATACTTGTCTTGGCTAATAAAGATTCCATCACTCTTTTGTCGAACTTGAAGTCCCAAAAAGAAAAAAAGTTCTCCCATAGAACTCATTTGGAACTTATCATGCATTAGTTTCTCAAATTCAGTACTCAACTCTTTCTTGGTTGACCCAAAGATAATATCATCAACATAAACTTGTACAAGCAGGATATCATCTTTATGTCTGTTAATGAACAAAGTTTTATTAATTTAACCCCTGTGAAAACCATTGTCCAGCAAATAAGATGACAATGTCTCATACCATGCTCTTGGGGCCTGATGTAGTCCATATAGAGCATTTTCTACTTTGTAGACTTTGTCTGGAAAGTCTGGATCTTCAAAACCAGGAGGTTGATAAACATAGACCTCCTCTTATATCTTTTCATAAAGAAAAGCACTCTTGACATCCATTTGGTAGACTACAAAATCCTTAAAGGAAGCATAAGCCAGGAAAAGCCTTATAGCTTCAATCCTTGCTATAGGTGCAAAGACTTCATCATAATCTATACCTTCCTCTTGAGTATGCCCCTGAGCAACCAATCTAGCTTTGTTCTTTATCACTATACCTCTTTGATCCTTCTTGTTCCTAAAGACCCATTTAGTACCAATAGCCTACTTGTCACTAGGTAAATCTACCAAGGTCTAAACTTTTAGCAATTTAAACTGTAGAAGCTCATCCTGCATTGCTTCCACCCAGCTTGGATCTTTTAGGGATTCAATTGATTTCTTGGGTTCCTTCTAAGATATGAAACAGGCAAACAGACAATTTTGAAAGTCTTTATGATTTGTTCTCCTAAGCTTTTTACTGTAGAAATCAAACCAGGTTCTTCATTATTCTTGGTCATTTGTCTTGTTTGTACATGTGTTTCTAAACTTCCAATCACTTATTCTTCAGGATGATCTTTATGAAATTTTGTAAAAGGAGCATCAGGAACTGTAGATGAATCCACATTGTTCATGTCAACCACTTCTTCTACACCTTCATCATTATAAGCATTACAAAAAATTCGAGTATCATCCTTTGGAGACACATTTGGAGCTTATAGAAGAGAAAAAACATGTTTGAAAGGAGAAAATTGTTCAAACAGATGTTCCTCTAATGCATCATCAGAATTAGATGGTCCAGCAGCACTAACAGGTGTACTAACAGTATTAAGATTATTAGTGTTGTTATCACTTTTAGACTGCTTTTCTTATTGAAGTAGCCTTTTAAACTTACTTCTTATGGCTTGATCATCCTCCCCGTGTTTATCTAAAACTTCACCTTTATCCACTTCAGAAGGCTTCTTGCCAGCATCTACTTCACTTTCCTTAGGACCTTGAGAGAGTAATGGATCAGTTGTGCAGAAAGGTATTAGTATGTACTCTTGTTCAGGTTTTGTCTTCTTTTTAGCTTGACGTGCAACAATGTTATCTTTTGTTCCTGTAATACCATTATTTTGATTTCCTACTGCAACTGGCACATAGTTTATAGATATTGTAAAGAGTCAACATCAAATAGCCAGTCTGGTCCATTTCCTTTCACATTAGGTGCATTTTCAAGAAATCTAATGTTTAAGGTCTCTTCAACTATCCTGGTCCTTTTGTTAAACACTCTTATAGCTTTACTGACCATAGAATACCCAATAAAAAATCCCTCATTAGCTTTTTCTTTAAACTTACCTAAATGGTCCTTGGTATTTAAGATGGTAACAAGACACCCGAAACATTTCATGAAGTTTATCAATTGAGATCTTCCCCTAATAACTTAATAAGGTGTCTTGTTATGAGGCTTAATGATTAAGACCCTATTTAGCACATAGCAAGCAGTATTAACTGCTTCAGCCCAAAAGGTGGTTGGCAACTTAGAGTCAACTAACATTATTCTTGCAGCCTCAATAAGGGTTCTATTTCCTCTTAGCAACACCATTCTGCTGAGGAGTCCTAGCAACACTGAATTCCCTCTTAATCCCTTTTCATCACAAAACTGATTCATGACACTATTTTTAAATTCAGTTCCATTGTCACATCTAATAACTTTTACTTTAAAATCTAGTTGATTTTCTATTTTAGTTATGAAAGTATTTAAGATCCCACTAATTTCATCCTTAGTGGCCAAAAAGAATACCAAAGAAAATCTACTAAAGTCATCAGTGACTAATAGGCAATAAGATTTTTTCATTAAACTCTTAACATTTATAGGACCAAATAGATCCATATGAAGCATATGTAAGGGTTTACCATTGAGTTCATAGGTTTGGCCTTATAGGAGGCTTTGTGTTGCTTTCCTTTCTGACAAGCAACACAAGAATGATCATTTTCAAAAATCATTGATGGTAAACCTCCCACAAGGTTTCCCTTAACCAGTTTATTTATATTTTTGAAATTAATGTGCCCAAGCCTCCTATGCCATAAATTAGATTCATCAATTGTGGCTTTAGCAATAAGGCAAGTTAGACCTCCAGTGGGAACAATACTCTTTAGGTCAACACTATAAATGTTATCTTTTCTTGGAACTCTCAGCAAGACTTGACTTTCATCAAGTAGCTTAAAGTTAGAAGATAAGACAAGACATTCCGTGTTAGTAAAAATAACATTGTTCTTTTTGTCACACATTTGTGACACACTGAACAGGTTATACTTAAGCTCCTCACAAAAATACACATCATTAAAATCCAATGTTCCTATTTTGATTTTACCTTTACCAGAAATTCTACCTTTACCATCTCTAAAGGAAACAAATCCACCATCATATTTTTCATATTTAGTAAGATAGCATTTGTTTCCAGTCATGTTCCTATAGCAACCACTGTGTATTACTCCTTTTTCCTTGTACTCCTTTTGCTGTGGGTTGCCTTGCACATAAAATAAGAGAATTAGGCTCTTTTGGGGATCCAAGCCATTATAGAATTAGATCTGCGTCGTGCATCAATGTAAGAATATTTCTTAAAAGTATTTGATGCACTACTATTTTTGGCTTTCCAAACCCATCATGCTGAGGCTTTAACAACATTAACCCATTTTCCCTTATTTTTAGTTACTACTGCTCTTTCCCTAGCAGTAGTATCTTTTACCCTAATGCTATTAACCTTTTTATTGAAAATACTGTTTTTGCTTGCTGAATACTTGTTGAAAGGCCTTGTGACTTGTGAATAACCCCTTTCAAAAGCATTTGTTATTAGTCTTGTATGGCTCACATTTGGCTTTGAGTCAGAAGTATTAACTGGTCTAACAATAGTAACTATTGTACTAGCAGTCTTAAGTTTTCCTGACCTAGTTAAAACTGCTTGTGGAACAAAACTTCTTTTGGGGTGAGGGTGAGTCATTTTATTAACAAAGTTCTTGTGGTTCACCCTACTTGAGTTATTCCATACTAGTCTTACAACTTTTTAATCACACACATATTGAAGATGCTCAAAACTACCACAAACAAAACAAGCTTTATTTATCATTTTGAAGTTACTTCCTAGTCTTTGGGACATAAGAATGTTCTAGTTTCTTTGGTTCCCTCTAGGATAGTATTTGTTTTGTTTAGGTGTTTCTACCTTCTCTACTGTTTCCCTAGCATTCTTAACAAATTTTATCTTTTCAGGGCTAGGTCTAACAATTTTAACCTCAGCTTTGGGTAAAACATCTACCTTAGTTTCATCATCAGAGTTCCAATCCTCAATAATTGGAGGTCTAAAGTTGTTTTGCCTAACAGTTTTAGGCTCTACTGTGTTAAGCATACTCTTATAACAAGACTCAAGATTTGACTCAACGGTCTTAACATTACTAGGTGTAAATTCAAAAACAACATCCACATTCTCACTTTTAACATTTTCATCCATAAACATTAGATCAGGTTTGGGAGGAAGTAATTCCCTGTATAAGGTGAGGGAACTGCATGATATCCCTTATCTGATTTGGACTTATCATTATCCTGATACTTTAACATTTCAGATGAACTCACAAAACTCTTTACTATATGAAAAGTTGCATTATATCTTAGTCCTGTTATAAACTTGTCACTTACTTAACTTTCTAGCAGATTGTTTAAAGATTTAGATGAATTTTAAAACTTCTATAATGTTAGTTTTAACTCATCTCTCTCTTTTTCTGCTCTTTCCAAATTCATTTTGTTTTCTACTAAGGCATTATCTCTTAGTTTAATTTCAAGGTTTAGAACATTAATGCTTTCTTCAAACATAGCCTCATTTTTCTTATAGTGAGCTAGTCTAGTTTCTACTGATTGTAAACCTGCTTTATAGATGCTAATTTAAATTGAGACTTTTTTTAATATGAAGATAAACTATCATATTGATCTTTGAGAGTAGCATAAGCTTTTACACATGATTTAGAACAAGAATCTACCTCAGAATCTGAACTAGAAGAACTTCCTGAAGATGTATATGCCATCAATGCAAAGTTTGTAGGATGCTCTTCCTCAGCTTGGTAGCTCCAATCATACCCTCCAATTCTATCTTGCGTAATCAATTCATTTTTAGTAGGAGTCTCCACTGCCACAGTTCTTCTAGCAGTCTTTCTTCCTCTATTTTCTTAATAGCTTGGAGCTCTACATTCTCTTGCAAAGTGCCCATTTTTATGACAATTGTATCACTCTACTTTTGTCCTGTCAAATCTAATCCTTTGACCATTTATGTCAAAGTTCCTGCCTGTTCTCTTGATGAACCTTCTTGCTCTAATTGTCAGCATGTCCATTTCCCATTTTAAGTCCATTTCTTCTAGGCCATCAGGATCAATTTGTTCAAGATCCTCTCAAACAAGTTAAGGAGAGTTAGGCTGAATTGCAAGGAAAGCACAAATCATAACATCACTAAGATTATTTTTAGATGTAGAGTTAATAGCATTACCTTGAGTATGAGCAACACTAACTCCATAAGTAATGTTATCTGCTTCATTTGTGTTCTTGGTGCTGTTAATGCTGTTGGAGGACACAAAAGCCACATTATGTGGATTTTAGCTTGTGCTTGAAGATCCTTTTAGTTCGGGTTCATAAATCTTCAAGTTATTGTACAAATAATCCAAGCTGATGTTTTCAATATCTTCTTTGTTTCTCCAAATCAAAGCATGAGTCTTTCGTTCAGATGGTAGACTTCTTAACAGTTTTAAGTTCATGTCTTCTTGCTTAATAACTTCACCTTGAAGCTCCAACTGATTAATAAGTTTTTGAAACCTATCAAAAGTTTGATCCATTATTTCTGTGCTTAAGCCTGCAAAGTTCTCATATTGTTGTTTGAGTAGTGTCCTCTGAACCTTTTTGGACTCCTTGTTTCTTCCATATCTTTTCTCTATAACTTCCATTAGCAATTTTTCATCTTTATATGAATGAAACTTTAGTTGATCCTTATTTGGAAGTGCCATCAGCAGAGTTCCTCTAGCTTTCATCTCATTACTTCTGTCCTTCTTTTCTTCTGCAGTAGTAGGTTCATATATCTGCTCAACATCACCAACAGTCTTCTTTAGCACTTTGTTACCATTCAGAATTACTTCCTAAAGGGAGTAATCAGTCATGAGAAAGTATTGTTCTATCCTTATCAACCAGAGATCATATTCCCCTGGGTTGAGAATAGGTAGTCTTGCTGTCATATTTGTAGAAGTAGTTCCTGCCTCCATCTTATCACTTAGAAATAGATCAAGTATTTAGTGATTGTTTCTTCTTATTCAAAGCTTCAACACAAGCTCTGATACCACTTGTTGATCCTAATGAATAGATCTTTAAATCCTTAGCTTGATGTAAGGTTTAGTATCCTTGGATAAATCCAAAGGTACTAAGAGTAAAACTTTGTGTTTATGATATAAACTATGCGGAATCTAGTTTATACCACTAAGACAAATAACAGTGAAGTATGTAAGAGACATAGAATTACAACCAAAACAATAAGCTTTAATATTAATACAAACACTCTTTGATAGTGTTAGTGTTTACAACCTTAAATCCACGAATACTATGAATATTGATTCTAGACTGATTAGAAAACTGATATCGAATTCTTTACCCTAGGACCTCCTTTTATACACTAAGGAGTCCTACAAGGCTTACAATACATTCCTATGATATCATGATCTTTTCTATATCTAAACGTAATATTTTAAACAGATAAGTTATACATATCTTTTCCATAAATAACTAATACTTATCTTCGTAAGTATTCTTGTTCTTCAAACAATCTTCTTGTCTTTATCCATTCGACATTAGAAACTCTTAAACCAGTTGTAATCTTTCAGCAGCATTAACTAAACAATAAGCAGTATTAAGTTATACTAACAGTAGTAACTTATACTACTATACTAACAGTAGTAACTTATACTAGCAGTACTAACTTTTATACTGGCAATAATAACTACTTAGTATATTTTCAGTCTTCATCTCTAAGCAGTCTTAACTTCTCTTACCAGCAGTAAGTTTGTACTAACAGTACTAATATATACTAACAGTAGTAACTAGTAGTAGTAACATTTATACTACCAGTATTAACTACTTAGTATATTTTTCATTTGTTTCACTAGCATTACTAAGTTATGCTTGACAGCATTAATATATACCTGAGTAGTAGTAACTCTAAGAATCATCTTGAAGTCTTTTAATCCTAACAGATTCAGCGATGAAACACTCTTACTCGAATGATGATACCTGTTTCAGTATCGATGTCATTGATGAGATCCTAGAAGAAGATTTTGATGCTCTTCTAGATGAAGGTAGTATAATCCTCCATTCCATTAAAGGAACCCCTCTCGAAGAAGAAATCTTTGCTGAATTCGATGAATTCATGGCAATGACTGCAGATGAAAATTCTGACTCTAAATCTAATACCGAAGAACCACCATTCGAGAAAATCCACATCAATACTGATTATAAGATCAAAACATCTCTCGACGAACCTCCTACGGATCTCAAACTTAAACCCCTTCTTGATAATATGGAATATGTATTCCTGGAAGAAACCTCTTTTCTTCCTATTCTCATATCATCTCAGCTATCCAAAAATAAGAAAGACAAACTTATATCCATCCATAAAAAACATAAGCAAGCCTTTGCTTGGAAAACAACAGACATTCCTGGTATCTGCCCATCATTCTATAAACACAAGATACAACTCTTGGATGACAAGAAACCAGTTGTCCAAAAACAAATAAGGTTAAATCCTAACATGCAAGAAGTTGTTAAAAAAGAAATCGTGAAACTCTTGGATACTGGTATTATATATCCAATTGCCGATAGTCCTTAGGTCAGTCCTATTCACTGTGTGCCAAAGAAAGGTGGTATTAAAGTTGTCACCAACGAAAATGATGAACTTATCCCAACAAGAACCGTTACGGGTTGGCGAGTATGCATCAATTATCGCAAACACAATGAAGCTACAACAAAATATCATTTCCCTTTACCATTTGGATCAAATGCTAGAAAGACTCACAGGAAATAAATATTTCTGTTTCCTCGATG
>BQNB010084197.1:0-19627 GCA_026074375.1 Tanacetum coccineum
ATCTAAATCTTTTATAAAATTTTTCTAACAATTTATCTGGTTCATACATGATATATACAAGTCATAAAAATTATAAAATCGAAAGTATAAATTTATTTAGAGCCGAATACAATTCTTGCAATTATTTAGGGTTTAGATCATGTTTAAGCTTAATAAATCAAAATAACGTGCATGGTAATTTTTCTCATGAACCAATAATTTTCTTAGCTCCCTTGTACTCCCAAGAACCCTAGAAAAATCGTTCCTTGCCTTGAAAAAAAATAGTGCCGCCACTTTAATTGTTTAGGGTTTCGGAAATGGTTTTTAATATATTTACAAATGAAAATTGTATATAAAAAGATATACAACATAAAATGCCGAGATTTTTGGGTATTCAAGGGGATAAAATCAGTTTTTAATTTTGCCAAAAATATTTTATAATTTCCCTATTTTATTTTATATTTAGTTGTATAATATAAGTAATTAACTTATAATTATTTCGGCAAAATACATATATATAATAAATAATTATTTTTCTTGCATAATATAAGATATTTTAATCTTATATAAATTTCATACTTGTCACATGATGTATTTTATAATTTATAACACTTGATTGAATTTTATTCATGCTTTTATTATATTTTTCTGACATTAGGGGCATTTTGGTAATTTTGCACTTGTTCTGATTTTAGGGTTTTACAACGTATAAGCTTTTATTATGTAGGCTCATAAGGGATAAAAATAGATACATGTTTGAGACTTATTAAAGCAGATTAGACATTATGTTTTGAGTAAATTGTATTTTATAAAAACATTAATACATTGCAATACTTTTCGAAAAACATTTTATAAAACATACTCGTTCTTTTGCGTGAATGTTGTGTATTAAAGTATTTTATTGCTAAGTTACGTCGTTATCTCTAGGTTGCTCCTAGGCTTTTATTGCCTATTTTGACGTTCGTTTCGTTACTTCTTGACGTCATTTCTGTTGATTAAAATTATATCGCTAAAAGGTGCGTTCATAGCCCCTTGTTCTTACTTAAATGTTTTATTAACTCCATGGGGGAGATTACATGCTATGTTTTACAATTAAACGCAAGTATTTATAAAACTGTATGATATGCCTGATATTATTTCTTAAGTATCTTTATTGCCACTTAAGTCCCCTTTATCATGAGATGTTAATTGCTATTTTAGTGAACGTGAGTGTTATGGATAGATCTATTAAGACTGACAATCCCCGTCTGGGTATTTAATAACTTGTGCCACGTTAAACGGACGCATTTAACATTTGAGAAAGAGAAAAATACTTGGGTGTCTCGCAACACCAACTCTTAGGGCACAAAACATTTTAAGGTTCGGTGTCATGAGCTTAGTGCAATAATAATTATTTTGATTTTTGAAATTGTTTCATTAGTCTACTATTACCTTAAATCTTGTGGTCCATACATTTATTACTAAACCAATGAATTTCACTCTCAACAATTTTGTTGACTTTTTAGCATGTTTTAATCTCAGGTCCTAAAGTATGATTGCTGGGATCGGAGCCGTGTGGATATCA
Source organism: Tanacetum coccineum (assembly GCA_026074375.1). Classification (NCBI taxonomy): domain Eukaryota; kingdom Viridiplantae; phylum Streptophyta; class Magnoliopsida; order Asterales; family Asteraceae; genus Tanacetum; species Tanacetum coccineum. The sequence continues at coordinate 1,544 of BQNB010084197.1, forward strand.
ATGGAAAGACTTTGTTGTTAACTACATTCGATGAAAGCTTGTCTAAACTTTGTCTTTATCTAAACTTTATCTTTATCCAAACTTATGTCATCTTTTAAACATTGAAATGTTTGTTATTTAAAAAAAAACTTATGTATGTTTGAACATTTGCGTCATTTTAAAACTCATGGGACCATTTTGTAAAACTCTGACATACCTAAGCATCGAATGTGAAACTTTATTTTTAAACGTCTCTTTTAAGGTCGTTTTCTATGACTTGTACTATGAGCTATGATGTTGCACCACATGTTACCTTTTCGCTGCTACCAGATATTTGGGGGTGTGACAAATTGGTATCAGAGCTGCTATCATAGAGAACTGGGTCGTTTTTAAAAACCTAGACTATGACTATTTTTTCAAAATTAAGAGTCTTTCATCGTTCTATCCGATATCCGCGCGCGCATACTCTCTGATTCCTTACTTACTCCCTCGAGCGTCATTATTTGTATTATATGGATATATATATATATATATATATATATATATATATATATATATATATATATATATATATGTAATACTTGACTTTCTTTTTGATTTTTTACGTCTATCTTTTAACGTATCGTCTTATATTTATATAACGGTCAATTATATAAATATTGACTATTTCTGATTATTTATACTTATTCATAAAAGCATTACTATTTAATTTATATAAAAGTAGACTTGATTTGGTTTTCGATTACTCATGCTTATTTTCAAGAGCGTTGCTAATTATTTATATAAGCATAACTTATATAAATAACGATTATTTTCGATCACTAATGCTTACTCACTAAAGCATTACTATTTAATTTATATAAAAGTCATTTATATAAATATTTGATTATTTTCTGACACTTATGCACATTCATTTTCAGAGTATTATGACGAATCCGGCTTTTTTTTATTACTTAGTTGCTTTACCAGACCGTGCACCTGTTTTACCTGTTCACTTACCAGGGGCACCTGAGCCATAGCTCGCATTCCCTGACCATGTAGTTGACTTTCTTGAGGATGATTTAGCAGTAGAGATCGAGGAGGGTCATGAGGAGGATTAGGACATGGGTGTTGAAGAGGAGGATCCTAGGGAGGATCAGGTTATGGATTTTGAGGTTGATGATGAGGTTGAGGACTAGGAGGACGACGAGGACTGGTTGATAGCACAAGTTACACCTCCTAGAGTTGCAGCACCGGTTAGACCAAACATACCACCATAATCATTTTCCACATTGACATCTTTACCGATTGATCCCATTATGATACCCGACCACCAGATCAGTACTTAAGATTTTTTTTATCTTGGATACCCCTGACTCAACACAGGTTCCAGCATAGTATTTATGAGATTGGAGGTCCATCCTCAGCTATACTCGAGGCATCACATCTTGGGGGACATCCTCTTTTTATAGTGACATCTCGTGATGCCCGTCACCACCAGGAGCTCGCGGCTTTACATGTGAGATTAGATGGAGTAGAGAGTATTCATACCGAGCTGAAGAGGTCTGAGTGGGCGATTGAGAGAGATATTAGATGGTTGGGAGAGCGTGATGAGGTTATACAGCATAGGACCCTTTCTTTATTAAGAAGGGTAGACGGTTTGAGTAGTGATCGGGTGGTTGATAGTATTGCTATCTTAGAGCTACAGCCTAGGATGACTACTGTTGAGGAGATGGTTCAGACACTGGTAGAGGATGGAGAGTACGTATAGGACATACTTGATGTTATTGATACAGAGATTGCTGAGTTGAGAGACATAGTAGATGATTATCCTTGTGGGCAGGTGGATACATTGAGACATAAAGTGGATGGATTGCATAGGATTGCAGCGACTATGAGTAAGCAAGTGCAGATTTTAGAGACTGCCTTACAGGAGGTTAGGGCAGAAAATCAGGACTTACAGACTCGCTTGAGTGCGAGCGAGAGTAGTGAAAGATGTATGATTACTTGCTTGCTCAAGATAGAGGAGCGATTAGTACACTAGAGCAGAGATCTCCAGTACCGCAAGGATCGTCAAACGGCTCCAGTTAGATTAGATTTTCTTTTGTATCTTTTGGACTTTTGTACTGCTACTAAACTGATAGTATCGGTTAGTAGGCGTTATGCTGTTGGATGTATTTGTCATATTTTGTAAACACCGCAGCTTATGTAAAAATTTATGTTATGTAATAATTTTGTTTTGTTTTATAAAGTATCATTTGGTTATCATGATTGTTTATATTATCATTATATCTTAATTATTTTATTTCCATCATGTATCTCGACTTTGCATACCTTTAAAAATTCTTATTGGATTGTGTAATTGTGTTGTTGATAGAGCCATGCCGCCAAGAAGATTGAGACGAGGAGCCGTGGAAAGACTTGTAGCCAACCGAGTGGCTGAAGCATTGGCTGAGTACGAGCAAAATTGGGCCAATGCTAGAAATGTTGGAAACGCTGGAAACGTTGTGAATGTTGGAAATGTTGGAAATGCTGGAAACATTGGGAATGCTGGAAATGTTGGAGGACCAGAACCAAAGAACACTGGAGGAGCTGCTGCACCAGAAGTGCGAGGATGCTCATACAAGACTTTCAGGAATTGTCAACCTTATTCCTTCAATGGAACTGAGGGTGTTGTGTGGTTAAGTCGCTAGTTCGAGAAGATGGAATCAGTATCTGAGATCAGCATGTGTGCTGAAGAAGATAAAGTTAAGTTTGCTATATGCACACTCGAAGGTCGTGCACTAACATGGTAGAATGGAAATGTCCACACTTTGGGAATCACTGCTGCAAATAAAATTCCCTAGAGTGATATGAAGAGTATGATGACAGCTGAATACTGTCTGACGACTAAAATTCAAAGAATGGAACATGAACTGTAGACGCTTACCCTGAAAGGGGATGACATTAAAGGATACAATAATCGTTTTCATGAACTAGCATTGATGTGTCCTGATTTGGTTACACCTGAAAGAAAGAAGATTGAACGCTATGTTGATCCCTTTTGAACATATCTTACTTAGCTTGTTAAAGCTTGGTTGTATTGGATAGATACAAAACAACTATATTAGAAACTAAGATTGAGAATATCACAAACTATGCGGAATCTAGTTTGTAATACTAAGAAGAACAATGAAACAGTAAAACAAGATCTTGCTAAACTTTCAATATATTAAAAACTATTTGAGTTACAAAACAGCTATGAATACTAACTATGATTGTTATGCAAACTATGAAAAACTAATACGAAAACTGATATCTAGATCTATGCCGTAGGGTTCCTTTTATACACCAAGAAAACCTTAATGGGCTTACAAAATGCGTCAAGTGATCAATGCATATCTATTCCTAATATATCTCATGCATATCACTTTAGCAGTACTAACTATATAACTAACAGTACTAACTATTATAACTAACAATACTAATGACTTAGACTATTTTCTCTAATCTTCAGTAGTGTTAAGTTAGTACTGGCAGTACTAACTTTCTTCTAGCAGTACTATCTTCAACTTTGGCAGTACTGACTAAGCTTGGCAGTATAAACTCTTCTCTTGGCAGTACTAAGTGTGATAGGTTTAAATCCTAACAATCATCCCCTAAACTTGTGATTGTCATCCAAATCTACAAGTTTCTATTAATTAAACCATTTGTGCTAAGAGGATGCTTCCAAACACTTTATTGTCTTGATCTGTTTGCTTGTATGAAGATTTTCCTTAAAAACTCATTTTCCATCTCTGAATATTGTTCTACTAACAGTTTGGTAGCCAACATCAACATCTGAACTCCTTTTGACAACGGATAATCTTTCTCTACCAGCATGAAAATATCATGTCCTCTTACTGAAGATACATGGTGAACATTTTTAGCTGCATCTGCAAGTACCTTAGCTGCACTAAAGACTCCCAACTGATCTTCATGTTGATCTTCTTGACTGTGTGTAGGAGTAACCAAAGTAACTCCTGCATCTTGATCAATTTCTTCTATCATCCTCCCCTGTTTGGAAGAATCCTCTAAATCCTCTTCATCATCTGAAACCACAATCTTTGCTCTCCTTCTAGCTTGGCTTGTCTTGACAGTCTTCTCTAATTTTTTCACCTTCATGATAAGCTTGGTATAAGCAGCACCGTAGACTTGCTTAGTTTGTTTTAAATCTGCCTCCAAGCTCTCCATTTTGCTGAACAATTTAGTACATAAAACCGTCAATTCTTGAAGTGACATACTGCCCTCATCACTTCTAAGTGTGTTAACTCTTGGGATAGGTAAATCATGGGGCGGTGTAGGTACCCTCCAAACCTAGTCTGAGCAATGGAACCCCCCGTGGCTTCTTGGCACCTGGGACTACCACCTGCATCAATTCCCTAAGGAAGAGGCACATTAGGTATTGCCGTAGATTGGCTCTTAGTTATGTTACCACTAGCCTGTGCTGCATCTAAGCTAGCAGCAGTAGTGGTAGCCCTTTCCACTCTGTTATCCCACTCCTCATAGACAGCCTTATCTGGTACATTGGGTATGGGCTCACTAGTCTGAGGTAACTCAGTGACCTGGTTTAAGGCTTGCCTAGGTGTTTGAGTCTTTTGGTGTGATGATGAAACAACATTAGGGATTGGTTTTTCATGAATAGGTTGAGCAGTAGAAGGTGGTGGTTGGGGTTCAGAGGGATGTCCTGAACCTTCATCATCTTCTGCTTGAATTGCTAGCATACTTGGAAACAAATGAGTTGGTTCCTCAGAAAAACCTCTTTTCATATTGCTAAAAAGTTTTGGAGTTAAAGTAGGAGCAATATATTTTCTGTTAAAAGGATTAAGGAATCTTTTGTGCTTGTCAAAAAATATTTGAATAAATCTTGGATACATTAAAAACTTATATTTACAATCCAAGTTTTTCACCATACCATCAAAAATCAATTTAGAAAAGTTAAAAGTTCTGTTTGTGGCCAAGCAAATAATAACAGTTGCTATATTGCTACTAAATTGTTCCCAAGAAGTTTTCTTAGAACTAAGACAGTGTAGGATGGTATGGATCAAGAATATCCACTAAGGGGAAAATTTACCTTTTTGAAAAGTCAGTTTATCATCAGTTAAAACATATCCCATCAGTGAAAGTTGAGAAAAAAATTTAGTAGTTGGCAAAACACTAATACCATCTACATCTGCTAATTGGAGATGTCTCCTAACAAATGCTTTTGTAATAGTGAATTCTTTGCCATCAACTGTGGCAGTTATTTCTTGTTCTCCATTATCAACTGTTCTGACAGTTGCAGTCTGCCAGAACTTTTTGATTAGAGAAACATAGATAGTAGGATTCTTAGTAAAAGCAAACCTTATATGACTTTCATTGAGAAAATATACTATCTCTTGGAATCCTTCACTCCCAGTTGGTTTCTTTAGATAAGCAACCATGTTGTGTTTGTCGCAGAATTCCAAATTCGCGATTAGTGATTGAGTTATGATAAGGGTTCTGGGTTTATGTTCTTTAATGAGAGTAGGAGAGTTTAACAAAGTTAATTGAGATTTTATAGAAAGCACTTAAGGGTTTTGATTGGACCGACTGAATAAAATGGATTCTTTATCTTTAAGAAAGCTTATAAGTGAAAGAAAGATCAAGAATTATCCAAATTATAAACCCCTATAAGCGAAATATTTGCAGAAAATAATCTAACGGCTATTTAATTTACCAAAATCTGTTAAACCCCATATCAGTATTAACGGTAGCCGCAGTACTAATTTTAGGTATAAACATTCTAGTATGTCAGCAGTACTAAGTTTGGGACTTAACAGTACTAAAGTAGTTTCCCAGCTGTATCGAAAATGCCTAGCAGTATTAACTTTTGAGGTACTAGTTTTAACCTCAATTCCATTTCAAAAGGCATTTCCATCATCAATGTCTTGATTCCCACAGGCTCTCTTTCTGTTTTTAAGCTCACTTTATCTCTTAATTCTTTTGCTCACTGAATCACTCTGTCTGTTTTTATTTCACAAATCTCTCTATTCTTTTGAGCTCACAATTTCTCTCTGTCTGTTTTTGTTTTCTCTCAATTCTTTTAAGCTCACTTTTCTCTCTATCTGTTTTTATTATCTCTCAAATCTCACAATATTTATTATAACAGCAGTAGTAATTATACATACCATTACTAACTTGAATTTCATCATCACTTGTTGTTTCATCTCATGTCAAGCATAATCCATTGCATCTTGACACTTATTAACCTCCCTTTAATCAATGCTTCAGGGGTTAAGCATTCCAATACTAGCGGTTAGATATTGAAATCTGCCAATATCTAATGCTTTTGTGAGCAAGTCTGCAACATTGTGATCTGTATGTATCTTAATCATTTGTATGAGCCTCTTCTCATAAGAATCTCTGATGAAATTGTGCCTTATTTCAATGTGCTTGGTTTTAGAATGAAACACTAGATTCTTTATAATACATATGGTGCTTTCATTATCAATGTAAATCTTGGTGTTCATGAAATTGAACCCATAATCAAGCATCTGATTTTGGATCCATAACACATGTCCATAACAATTAGCAGCAGCAACATACTCTACTTCAGTAATGGAGTTGGCAACTATAGTTTGCTTTTTACATTGCCATGCAATTAGTCTCTTGCCAAGAAATTGACAATCTCCTGTAGTAGATTTCCTGTCAAGACTAGCTCCAACATAATCACTATTTGAAAAGCTTCCAAGTCAAATGGTGAATCCCTAGGATAGGCCTAATTTAGGTTGACCTTTTAAGTATCTAAATATCCTTTTCACAGCATGAAGATGTGATACTTTAGGTGTAACACTTGGGGAAACCTTTGCAACAGCTCATACAGCAACATTATGTCAGGCATAAAAGCTGTTAAAGTACAATCAATGATCCAATCATTTATTTGTATAAGTAAACATCCACATCCTCAGCTTCTTCATCCTTGAGCAATGCCTTGTTAGTCTCTATTGGAGTGCTTGCTGTCTTTACTGAAGAGAAATCAAATTTCTTCAATATATCAGCCACATACTTGTCTTGGCTGATGAAGATTCCATCATCTCTCTGCATGACTTGCAACCCTAAGAAGAAAGTGAGCTCCCCCATAGAACTCATCTGGAACTTCTTGTGCATCAAACCTTCAAACTCTGTACATAAAGACTTCTTAGTAGACCCAAAGATGATGTCATCAACATACACCTGTACTAACAGGATATCACCTTTGTCCTTCTTGATAAACAAAGTCTTATCTATGATCCCTCTTCTAAATCCATTTTCTAATAAGTAGGTAGACAAAGTCTCATACCAGGCTCTAGGAGCTTGATGGAGACCATATAAGGCCTTTTCTACCTTGTAAACCTTGTCAGGGAACTGTGGATCTTCAAAACCAGGAGGTTGGCACACATACACCTCCTCTTCTATTGTGCCATATAGAAAGGCACTCTTCACATCCATCTGGTACACAATGAACCCCATAAATGATGCATAGGCCAAAAATAACCTGATTGCTTCAATCCTAGCAACAGGAGCAAAAACCTCATCATAATCAATTCCTTCTTCTTGGGTGTAACCTTGTGCAACCAGTCTTGCCTTGTTTCTAACTACTATCCCTCTCTCATCTTTCTTGTTTCTATAGACCCATTTTGTTCCAATGGCATGCTTGCCTTTGGGTAAATCAACCAATCTCCAAACCTTCTGCAATCTAAACTGTAGCAACTCATCTTGCATTGCCTCTATCCAGCTTGGATCTATCAAAGCTTGTGTCACCTTCTTGGGTTCTATTTGTGAGAGAAAACAGGCAAATAAGCAGTTCTGATAATCCTTGTGGTTGGTTCTCCTCTGCTTTTTGATGTAACTGACCATAGCATGTTCTTGAGAAGACTTGGTCATTCTCCTAGTTTGGGGTGCTGAAAGTGGGTCCCCTATGATTTGCTCTTTAGGATGATCCTTGTGAATCCTGGTTGTGGGAATAGGACTGACAACTGTGGTGAGTTCTAAGTTGTTAAAATCAGCCACTTCACTTTCAACTTCATCATCATATGCACCATTAAAGATTCTAGTAACCTGAAGATCAACAGTATCCTCCAAATCAGGCATGAGAGGATCAGTAGGAAGATCAGCATTGGGAAGAGTAGCAGCATTAACAGGGATTGATCCACCAAGATTATCATAAGAGGATCCAGCAGCACTAACAGGAGTGAACATCCTGTAGATACTGTTGCCATTAGCATCCTTGTCTTGTCCAAACACACTTTCAAACTCATTCCTTTGGGCTCTTTCTCTTCCTGGATCCACAGTAGTAAAAGAAGAACTAACAGCATTAATTGATGAACTAACAGTATTAAGTCTGTTAGTGTTGTTAGTGTTAGTAGCCTCCCCTTGACCAGACAATCTTTCAAATTGTTTTCTAAGAGCCTCTTCTTGATCTCTAACATCCTTCTCTTGACCATTTTTGTCACCTGCTTTTGCTGGATCCAAAACTCCATTCTTCTGTCCAGCATCATCAGCAACCTCATCTTCTGAGCTCTTTGGACCTTGAGAATCAGAAGTCAAAAATGGTAGCAGTACATATTGTGGACCAGGAACTGTCTTCTTTCCAGCTTGTCCTACATCAATATTTGCTTTGGTACCTGCATTACCATTAGTTTGATTCCCTGCAGAAACTGGTTGATAATTCATAGACATGGTTAGAGTATCAATATCAAACATCCAGTTAGGTCCAGTTCCTGCAACATTTGGTTTGTTTTCAAGAAAATTTATGTGCAGGTTCTCCTCTACAAATCTGGTTCTAGTGTTAAATACTCTAAATGCTTTACTATTGATAGAGTATCCTACAAAGAATCCATCATCAGACTTCCCATCAAACTTACCTAGGTGATCTAAGGTATTAAGGATTGTAACAGGACACCCAAATGGTCTCATGAAGCTTAAGGCAGGTTTTCTACCTAGAAAAAGTTCATAAGGGGTCTTGTTGTGAGGCTTGATAACTAACACCCTATTTTGGACATAGCAAGCAGTATTAACTGCTTCAGCCCAAAAGGTAGTTGGCAATTTGGAATCTGCTAGCATAGTCCTAGCTGCCTCTATTAGTGTCCTATTTTTCCTTTCAGCAACACCATTTTGCTGAGGAGTCCTAGCAACACTAAATTCCCTCCTAATACCCTTCATTTCACAGAACTCATTCATAATCCTATTCTTGAATTCAGTTCCATTGTCACATCTGATTGTTTTAACCTTATGATCTCTTGTGATGATACTTTCTTACAAATGTTGGCCCCAAACTAGTCCATATGGCAAACAATTTGGAAGGGTTGGATGATAGAGCTCACAAGTTGATCTTTAAATGAGGCTTTATGTTGCTTTCCATTTTGACAAGCAACACAAGTATGTGTAATTTTACAAAAAGGCTTTGAAGGCAAAAGTTTGTAACAAGGTTTCCCCTCACAGTTTTTTCATAGTTTTTAAGTTAATATGACCATGCCTCTATGCCATTAAATTAGACTCATTCAATTGTCAGCCGTTGCAATTAAACAAGTCATACCTCCTGATGGCAACAAATTCTTTAGACAAAACTGTACATCGTTTGTTCTTTTGTCTAGGAACTTTAAAGCAAGACTTTCTTTCGACTTTCATCTAGTTAGCTTAAAGTCCGGTGATAGAACAAGACATTCAGTCCCAATGGAAAAGAACACGGTTTTCTTGTCACACATTTGTGCGACAGAGAATAATGATTAAACATAAGTTCCTTTACAAAGTATACAGATGCAAAGTCTAATTTCCCATGTCCTAATTTTACCTTTTCTTAGAATTTTCTCTCCTCCTTTAGGACTTTCCAGCACAATGCAACAAAATCCACATCAATGTCTGATAATCTATAAGTAGGAATTGTTCCCAGTCATTATGCCTAGCATCCACTGTCTCAAATCCCTTGATCCTGTAAAGTATATTGTGGATTACCCTGCACTTAAAATAAGAGAATTAGTTTCTTTTGGGGACACCAAGCATTCACTGACTTGGTCTGCCTGAGGATCAAACATAGTCAAAATCTTTTTAGGCATGTATGATCCACTGTCTTTAGAGATTATCTTGGTCAATTACTTTTCCTGTGGTACTCCTAATCCAACATGTTGAGGACTTTAATCTGAATTTTCCCCTTTTGCCTCATAGGCATTATAATTTTGTCTAACTACTACTTCTGGCCCAGCAGTAGTTACATTATTAAGCTTAGCAGTATAAACTTTTTTACTAAAATTATTGGTTTTAGCTGCTGATTTTTAGTTAAAAGGCCTTCTCAATGGTGAATGTGCTTTAAAATAAGAATATTTTGTGGGTGATGCAGCATTCACTTTTGGTTTAGATGCACTTGCAGTATTTCCAGTATTAACATGCCTGGCAGTACTAATTGATGTTGCTGCTCTTGGAGAACTCTTGCTTTTAGCAGCATTAACTGGCCATTATCCAGCCTTTGTTGCAACTTGCTGTTGGAACAAAAATTTCTTTTAGGATGTGACGTGAGTCAATTTGGTTTGGTGATTCATCCTTTGAGCTTTGTTCCATTACTGGTCTAACTTTCCCTTGACCAGTATCCCTTCCTTATTTTTCACAAGAATTTTCTAACCATTTTTATTCTATGATTGGTTTTAGTCCTTGATTAACATGGTTTATAAGACTTCCCACCTATCAAAACAAGGCTTACTTATTGAAAACTCAAACGCATCCCCTAGTATGTGAGTCATTATTCCATTCTGATTTCTTTATCAAACTAGGACTCTGACTTTTCCTAAGGTTTCAGCTTGCCTTTGATGTCGTGTTGTTTTATAAAAGATTTCCTAGTATTTTTTTAGTTTAACAAAATATGATTTTGCATAACTGGTTTTTTCTGTTCAAATTGAAGGTTCTAAAACACACAGTCATCATCACAATCAAACTCCCACTCTTCAATAATAGGAGCACTAGGCCTAACATATTTAGGTTGTTTCAAACTATCCTTACTAGACTTGGATGAAGTTGATTCATTTCTAGGCACACTAGTGATAGTTTCACTCACATTAGTCTTATAGACAGAATCATCTAATCCAGCAAAGGACAAGTCAGGTCTTGAGGGCATGTAGTTCCCAGTGTAGGGAGGGGGAACTGCATGATATCCATTCCAAAATCCTTCTTAAAACTATCATCTTACTTGGATTATTTTCCTCTTTCTTCTCATTTAACTACTATCAGATGCACTCTCACACACTTCTCTTTTATTCAGATTGACATATTATGCAGTTCATTTTCATTCATTTGACAGTCAAAACCAAAACCAGATTTCGGTATTAACCTTATTTTGTCTGTTTATCGGTTTAGTTAGCTTCATAGATGATGTTTCAAACTTTTCTAATTTTAGTTTTAAATCATATTTTTTCTCTTAAAGCCTATGCTAACTGTTTTTTAAGATTCGGTTATCAGGGAAATTATCTCTTACTTATCATCATATTTTCAAAATGCAATGTCTTCCTCATCAAACATACTTCATTTTTTTGTATGAACAACATTTCTAGCTTTCTAAAGTTTCTAGCCTTATTTTATAACTTATAATTTCTAGATAACGAGATTTTTTTAGAGCATCTCGCTGGTTGATCCTACTATTTTTGAAGTGTTTCATATGATTTTAAGCAACTCTTTAGAGCAAGGATGTATCTTCAGATGTCTGACTTGATTAATGGTGAACTAAGATAAATGGGCCCATTAGAGCAAAGTTTGTGGGTCCTTCTTTCGCTTGAGAGCTCCAATCATAACCAGCCTATCCCATCTTGAACAAAACCAAGGCATTGCAGGGCGATCTCTGCTTGTTCAATCCTTCTTGAGCATCTCCATTTCTATTCCCCTAATTCCTTGGTGCCCTGCATTCTCTAGCAAAGTGACCTCTCCTATGACAGTTGTAACATTCAACCTTTGTCTTATCAAAGCCAACAGTTTCTTTGCCATTGAAATTCAGATTCCTTCCTGTCTTCTTTGTAAGAAGATTCTTCACCTCTCATGGTAAGCATGGCACCCTACCATTTGGAGATCCATCTCTTTCAAGTCACAGTATCAATTGCTCAGGTCTCATTGTCAACGGTTGGACTATTAGATTGATTGCACAAGAATGGAAAATCATGGATCATATCAGCATAGTTGAGGGAAGAGCTTGTTCCTGTGAGTTAGAGTTGAAAACTTCAGGAGCTGTTTATTATATACTTTTCATTAGTACTGCTAGTGTTTTCTAAAGATACAAAAGCCACATTCTGAGAGTTTGAGCTTGAGCTTGATTGGCTTTTAATCTCAGCTTCATACACCTTTAAGTTGTTGTACAAATCATCCATGCTCATTGTGTCTAGATCAGATTTGTTTCTCATGATCAAGGCAATATTGTTCCAAGCTAATGGTAGACTTCTTAGCAATTTATTTTGGCATCTTCCTGGGGAGATAACTTCACCATGAATTTCCAAGATTGTCCGATGAGTTTCTTGAAACCTATCATTGGTTTTATCCAATCTTCAGATCTAGTTGTTGACGTAAAATTATCCATATTGCTGCTTGTAGTATTGGTTTTTCTGCGTTTTCTTTGATTTCTGTTTGCCTCCAAACCTGGTCATAATTGCTTCCCATAAGGTCTTTGCATCCTTGATTCCATGAAAACGTCCAATAGGTGTCATACGGATCATGGCCAATAACAGAGTGCTTTTAGCTTTTCTTTATTTCTTTCTTGCCTCTTTTGTTCTGCAGTTTTAGGGGAATAGGACCGTCAAACTAGTGATGCAACCACAAGTTGCCATCACCATTTAAAATAACCTCCAAAGGCATATTCAGTATGAGTCTCAAAGATATTGCTCCTTTTCATGCTCCTAGATTTATATTCTCTAGTTTTGATTGGAAGTTTAGTTAGACACTGTTTGGGTAGTTTGTGACTGTGATTCCATCTTTTTTTGATTATGAGATCTTGTGTCAGATATAGTGTTTCTTCTTATTAGAGTTTCTTCAACAAGCTTTGGATACCACTTGTTGATCCCTTTTGAATAGATCTTACTTTGCTTGTTTAAAGCTTAGTTATATTGGATAAATCTAAGACAACTACAGTAGAAACTAGTATTAGAGAATACTACAAACTATGCGGAGTTCTTAGTTTGTATACTATGAAGAACAATGAAATAGTTAAAAACAATAATCTTTACTAAACTTTCAATATATTGAATACTATTTTGAATTACAAAATAGCTATGAATACTAACTATGATTGCTATGCAAACTATGAATACTAATATGAAAACTGATGTGTTAAACTGATATCTAGATCTATGTCATAGGGTTCCTTTTATACACTAAGAAAACCCTAATCGGCTTACAAAACGCGTCAAGTGATCAATGCATATCTATTCCTAATATATCTCATTGCATTCCCACTTTAGCAGTAAGAACTCATATACTAACATACTACTACATAAACTAATCAGTCTATAAACTGGCAGTATTAACCACTTTGTACTGGCTTAGTACTAACTATATAAATTAGCAGCTATGAAGACTTAAACTATTTCTTCTAATCTTCAGCAGGGTAGTTTCTTCAATCAGAGTATTAACTCTGATACGCCGCTTTATTCCAACAAAACTCTTCAGTTTTTATAAAACTCATCTATTGAATGGATAAATTGTTACAATGGAATTGTATTCTATACTAAAGTGATGATGTGAATGTGCTTGACTTTGAATATTGAATGTTACTCGTTGTTTTTGAAAGTGACATGTTGACTTGTCTTCAGGTTGAACCGAAGAATCGGCGCTAAGCCAGAGAAGTGGAGCTGAGCACGCCCTGCATAAAAACTTTACCAAAAATATAAATCAATTATTAATACATAATGTAATTTTTTTATGTAATAACTCGTGGCATGTAAGATTTTTTATTGTATCTTATATCACATACAAAAATATTAAACACGCGCAAGTTTTTATCATATTCGTTAATACTAAACTAAAAACTTAAAATAAATTTCATTTACGTGTAAATCCCTGCATGCACGGAAATTAGTTTATTCCTACAAAGAAAGCCTTAGGCTATAGGGTGCACTAGCGGGAAAAGTAAAGGAAATCTCATTTCCCTTAAGGACCCCCACTTCAAATGTTACGGGAAAACACAACAAATTGTGAAAAGGACATGCCAGCGGGACTATACTCCCTCAGAAGAGCATACACATACGAGTCAGGCCATATTTGAATAACATGATTGGTGACGAGGAAACGGTCAATTTTACTATGCTTTTAACCAAGGTTATTCATGCGTGTGAACCTTTTGCCACCCACTGGTAAATCAAGAAAATCCGAGGAGTATATAAACTGTTTGAATATAGAGGCACTGATTTGTGGTTTTACACACGAAAGATATATATAAAATATAATACTTTTAAAAGAGAAATTAAGAAGATTACCAAGTTACCCTTGATAAAATTCACTCTCAAAAATATATATAATATAATATAAAAATAGTATGTTTATCCGGGTAAGTATGATCACAGGTCGTTATCCCATGATAGTGAAATTGAAACCACGTTTTATGTTCGGATCCTGATTTGAACTGGAACAAAGACTTATTTTGGATAAAGCTATTACTACGAAAATTAGATCTAGCAACAAATAATGACAATTAAGCAAGTAGACAAACTAAAATTTCACTAAATAAAGAAAAATTGCCGAAAATTGTTAAGAATAAAAGCCCTAATTTTTTTTCTTTTTATAAAAGTTTTAATTAATAAACTAATTATACTTAACCTAATTATTAATAAAACTTAAATAAACACTTTAATTAATAAAACTTAACTAATGGACTAATATTGCAAAGTTCTAAGTGTACTATCAGAGAAATAACAGACTAGAGGGGACTAACTGAAGAACAAATAACATCGAAAAAGTTACACTATTCCTACCCTGAGAATCTACCACGATCCAAACTATTAGGCATCCAATTAAGGTGAGATTTTGAAAAAGTGCTTAAATAGAAAAACTCAAAGAAGCCAAAGTATGTAAAGGAACGATAGCGGGAGACTCTTTAACAAGCACTATAGTCTGAAACTCAAGATAAGATCATAAAATGGCGCTATTAGATTAAGCTGCTACAGAACTAAGGGTCTTGGGCTAAGTTTTATAAAACAGCGGATTGTGAGCTCAAATTAAAGCTTAAATTTAAAAAAGGAAAAGTGTATTTAGAAAGCTATCCAATGATTCTGTGCTTATTCTATAAAATGAAAAGATATTACAAGCTTAGAAGTGTTTCTAAACTACTGAAATTAAGCATTGACTAAGCAAAACTCAGAAAATAAGAAACAGTAAGCACTAAATCCAAATGTTCTTAAAAGATTATTAGGCTACAATAGACTCTATAACTTTTAAGGGCTTATAAAAAACTATTATATTTTATTCTAAATAAACTATAAAATCTAGACTTAAAAGCTGAATTAACAAATTTAGACTCTACTTAAGTTCCTACGTTTTTGGGAATTTTTGCAGGCTTTTATGACTCTTGAAGCTTATATTTAAATAAGGAAGTTATGCTAGAAATTGCAAAATTAAGACATAAAATTATTAAGCTATATTAAACGCAACTTCCTACTGAATTTGACTAAGTTAAATCCTAAATATTACTTATCTAAATTAAGCTATGAACCACTGGCTAGTACTACTTAGGTTGAGTACTTGCTAGTGGTAATATTTCAGCAGTACTTTCGGTGAAGTATGCTGATGCAATTTGATTTTTAAGGACAAAATAAGCAATGAAATAAGATAAATAATGAAAACTAAAACTAAATTCTTAATAAGCTAAAACTAAACTTAATACTACTGAATTAGCCAAAATCTAAGCTAACAGTACTAACTTGTGAAAGCAGTACTAACTTGGAAGTTAGTACTGGTAGTGCAAAGGTTCAGCAGTACTAACTGTATTGTTTGTAATGATAGTGTAAAATGAAGAGTGACTAACCATACACCCTTTTAGTCATGTGACAGATTTGAAAATCACCTTTTTAAGAGAAATCAACGTGAAAATTTACTATAATACCAGATAAAAAACTACTTTCTTTAACAAACTTAACAATCATGAATGTAAACAACTGATTAAGCCTTAATCTTAGATCTAAATATTTAACTAATATTTTTGGATTTTTGAGTATTTATGACAGAAATAAAAGTAACTAAACTAATGATCTATAACTATTTAAGCAAATACAGAATGAAAACACATAATAAATAGAACTTGAAGAGGACATTTAAGCATTGATAATAATAGTATTAAGCATATGAAGCAATGGACTAAGCCAAATGAAAACTAAAATTTGAGAAGAATGAAAAGAGAAAATTAATTGAATCCTTTAGCTAAAACAAAAGGAACAATAAGCAGAACAAGCTCTCTAGCTTAATAATAAGCTAGAGTATTAGTCCTTGGAATCTCTTCCAAGTTAAGATCCCCTTCCAAAAGCTCAAATACAATAAGATCCATAATAGATTTAACTGATTTAAGGTTTAGATAGATTAATATGAATTCAAAACAGCTCGTTTTCAGCTTATAGGGACTGAAAGAGCTTAATATGAGCTTGATAGTTATTGAGACACATTTTTGCTTATTAAGAGAGCTTTGGACTTTAAAAATGAGAGTTTAGAACATGAGCTTTTAATATATAAAAACTGAATTTCATTAATTAAAGAAGCTGATTACAATACTTGAAAAAGGAAAATTACATTTAAGGAAAATGCGAATTTAAACTAGACTAAATTACTAAAAACTAGATATGAAAAAGAGCGACTAAATTATATAAACAAAAACAGACTAAGACTGCTTTATGTGTGAGAGGAAGGCCCTATTTATAGGTCTTTGAGGAAGCTTCTAGGATTCTAGCCCTGCTCTCCAATCTTCAATCTCTGCCATTCATTTAATCAATCATTTGAGATCCTTTTGTGGCCGTTTGATCAAAATGTGGACACCTGAGGATTGCCAGCGTGTCATTCTATTGATGTGACGTTTGTGCTTCTTTTGTGAGTATTTTAGTACAAAAAATCCACATTATTTTGTTGCTTTCACCATTGTGAGTGGCTATCTTTGATGGGATTGGCCAATGGAGAGTTTGGTTGATGTAATTCTTGCCATGTCAGTCCTTGTCAAACCGAATTGTCCTTTGTACCTCTAATTTTAAAAACCCCTTTGTTTTGAGTGGAGGGTGAAATGGGGAAGACGATGAACAGTGAATGGGGATTTTCCAGTCCTATTTTATAACTGAATTGTGGTAAAACTGTTTGAGCTTTGGCTTTGTAAACACACAATGGGCTTGTGCTTTTCTTCCCCTTTTCTAGTTATAGAACAGTTTGGGAATTAGCAATTTTGGCCCTTGTGTTTTATAATAAGGGAATGGGTTTTTTTTTGACAATTTCTTGACCAAATTTGACTGGGATTTGACTGAGGCTTGACTTTTCTGGCTTCGGCTTTGGATCTTTGGCTTCTTTTTGTACTCTTCTGATTCTCGTGTCCGTGTTTGCTCGCTTTTGACTGTTTTCTTGTGATTTTTGACTTATCCGTACCTGCACACACAAAACACAAATACAAGCATATTTTTGCCATTTTTGGTCTGTTTTGGGTTTAATTGGGTTATTTTAAGTATAAATGGATATGTGTATTTTACACTTATCAAAATTCCCCAAACTAAACGATTGTGTGTCCTCACGCAATATCACATGCCTTATAACCAAATATCTCAAAAAAATTCCAAAACTAAACCTTTGAAAAGTAGCAAAGATTTTTGTTGAGAGAAATAAGAGATCACAAGTTATAAAACACCCGACTTCCCATTTTCTAAGATTTTTCTCTTTTTATGATTTTTCTTGATAATTAGCTTTCTAACTACAATTTATTTTTGTGTTGACATAATGTATTGTTTTCATTACCACATTGGTAACTTTTAGGATCATAGAAGTGTCTAAAAGATAACTTTATCATCCTCGATTTTTCACTTTTCCCATGCTAAGCTTAAAAATAAGATCACTGCTAAATACGAACTAAGATGCTAAGACTACTTATAATTACAACTTGTGAATTCCTCTTCCCGACATAAATCATATATT
>BQNB010084198.1:13178-28823 GCA_026074375.1 Tanacetum coccineum
AGTTCTCGCAGTTCTCGCACTTAATTTTGTGCTAAAAATAAAGTTACAATATATATATAGTGAGATTTTCTTTGCAGAACCACTTTTTTGTACAGAACCTACACAACCAGCCTTTTTACTCCTAGTAATGCATGATGTACATCATATCAATGCAAGATGGCAGTTTTGTAATTAAACTGAAAACAAATTATATTCAATTAAATGAAAAAGGGTATTATAGGGTTTTTCTAAATATATTGAAAATAAATTAAAACTCGTGTATTTTAAATGGGATCAGTTACATGTCAAACCCACAAACCCCATTTACACATCCCTCACCTTTCCCCTAGATCTGACCGCCGCCTCTCTTTTTGTTCAACACAAACTCGCTAGAAAAATCACCATTAACGATTACCATCACCATCCTTCTTATAATCCACAGTGACGGTTCCATGTAAAACTTATTTGTGGGTTTTGTAAAATGTATTTTTGATGCTTGTGATGCTTGTAATCATGTCAAAAAATATTTTTTATCCATGTGAAAGTATAACCCATATCAAAACACCCACACGTCTCAATCTCTGTTTCTCAAGATTTGACCGCCACCGCTCGATGATTTGATTTTCGTAGTACTTAATTAATCACAAAGAGTTAGAAGGTAATAATGACTTGTACATTTTGTATTTTAATGGTTCATGGTTTTGTATGGAAACAACCAAGATCATACTGTATTTATTTTTCATATTTATTTATGAAAGGTTAAATTTATGGGTATTAAAAGATAGATGTGAGTTCTTGATTCCAACGACATGTTTTGTTAAGAACAAATTCGTGGTATTAAAAGACATGTTTTTTTGTTTAATTTCTTTGGTTCGTTTAGCAAGGTTGAAGGTTCGAACCTGCTAGGCCACCATGGTGGTGATTGATAAGCTTACATGTTTTTTTTTTCTTGTAGGAATTTTGATAAGGTCTTTTTTGTATCTTTATGCCATCTATTTTCATCAATAATAATTAATTTGTATCTTATTGAAGATTTCCATGCGTAGATAAGGTTGTGTGGAATATGGTTCTAATTGTAAATTGTGTGTTCAGGTTGGTCTTATTATTGGTAAAGGAGGCGAGACCAAAAAAGGTATCCAAGCCAGTACACATATGTTCGCGAGGCGTGCGTATATGTTTTTGGAAGAGTGCATATATGTTCGCGAGGCGTGCATGTATTTTCTTTGAAAGAGTGCACATATGTTATAGTGAATTTGATAATACTTTGTTTTTGAATTGTAATTTATTTAATATCAAACAAAAATAATGATATTTATGTTCTTGATTTGTTAATTTAGAGGTTACATATATGTGTTTATGTTGGTTACTGACCAGGTGGGCGTGGAACATCTTGCCATCCTGTACAATGCTGGATAATATCTTTGAGCTCCTTCGATGCAGGTTCAACAGTCCATCTCTCATAGTGTTGGTGCGGATGAAACAAACTACTTGCTGCTGTTGGTTCCAGTAAGCCCGGTTGAGTACCCGTCATAAATAAGTCACCCTCAGATATTATGCAGCCACTGCATGCCTCTTCTTTGTCACCTGCCTGCGCCACATACAACAATCTTACGGTAAACAACTGATATTACAAGTAGTAACGATGTAGGACTTGTATGGGAACTGTAGGTTTTTTTTTAGGAAAACGCAACCATAATAAAGAGAAAAAACCAAGAGATTACTCTCTCCTCCTTGCCATGCTTCATAACCATGGGTTTGTATTGACACCCTTAAATGGTCATGAAAGTCATTAATCCAACATATTCATATTGGCCTTGCAATGATCAGAATACACACACTACACAATATACACTTGATCATAGACCCAAAATGTGCTTGTTATACACGTTGCACTTTATTCATTTAAGAGGGCCGATGGGGATCCGAGTAAAGAGATATTCTCTCCAAGAAAAGTGGACCTGCATAAGCAAAATCAACAACCAAAACCATGGTTATAAATAGATAAGCTTTAACTATTTATAAGGCCTCATGTAATGGCGTTTTTAAAACGTGACTTAGGACGGCAAAAAGTATTTTTATATTTAGAGATTTATATCATATTTCATAATTATAAGAGTAGTAAACATTAGTAAATCAAATCCTATATCCAAAATATTAGTAAATGCAAACCCAAATACCAAATATTAGTAAATCATCTATACGCTTTAAAAAAACTTGCCACGCCTAGAGCCGAAACCTTGGTGTATTTCGTAACTTTGAAGTCACGCCTCGTGTCATGGCGCCGTCATGACACGCCTTTTAAAACTCTGGCCAAAACACAGACTATTTTTAAATCCAAAAAGGTTACTCATATGTGTCACACGGGTAATATTTGCATCTATGTTTTTAGTTGTCAAAAGCTAATTATTCATGTAGAGTTATTATGGTGACTAGTTGATACTCATTATCAACCTACTTTATTCATTAGTTATTTAATTTAATACATATTTTTTTAATAATTTATGCGATCAACAACCCCTTTCTCCTTGATTAAAGTTTAAAACTAATAACATGAACAATTTTATAAAACACTAAAATGAAAGTAACAAACGTCTTATTGAGTGGTATTTTTCATTATAACTTTACGTTAATTCACCTCCTTTAACTTAAAATTCTAGCTCCGCATCCGAATATAAAGAGTTTTAGAAAATTCTTGGGTCGTTATACTTATATTTGGTTATTTTAGCATGACTCAGTAATTATTATGAAGTACCACGATAAATAGTTTGTCACGAATCTTATTTAATATACCAAAGATTAGATAAATTGATAATTTTTGTCAATCTCTTACAGTAATTCGATATAATCATAAAGTTTGTGAATAACTAGTAATCATGTTATAGAGTTTTAGTTATTCATACGTTCTAACTATTTGTTTGTCAATAGGTTTGGGTTTTGCTAACAACAATTATTTGGGTTGTGTTTAAGGTTTATTATTTTTTAAAAACAACATTTAACGAACTCATTATTTTTATATTAATATATATTTAATTATTATAATTATAGTAAGCGTTGTTAAACAAAATATTTGAGATTAACTTATAGTTGATTTTTTAATTAAAATAAGTTTAAACACAATTCATAAGGTTGTAGTTTGTAGGTTTTAGTGTTGTCTGTCGACCAAACTTTTTAGAAAGCTTAGTAGATTGGTCTACACATTCGTAAACTATTGAAAAATGAACTCTACTTTGCTATAGTGACATGCATTCAACACGTCAGCAGTTGGCTAGTTATTACACAAAATTGTTAAGAATGACTAATTAGTTAGACTAACCGTCATTTGACATAAAGTACTTCCTCCGTCCCATTTTTATTGTCCACGTTTCCTTTTTGGGATGTCTCAATTTAATTGTCCACTACTAAAAATAGATAAGAAAGTTTTATCAAGTTTACTATATTACTCTTGTTTGAAATTATAATTACAAACATTAAAGAAGACTTTAATTAATTAACTAAGGGTAAAACTGTCATTATGCTAAAAAGTAAGAAAGAGAAAGCAGTAATAAATGCACTTTTTTTAAATTGTGTGTTTTTTGTCCGGGGACAATAATTTTGGAACGGAGGGAGTAGTAATTTGTTAAAAAAACTTTTTGTCAAGAAACAACTTTTTGTGTAGCTTTTTTTTGCCCATTATAGGCGAAATGCCTATCCAACTCTTTTAGTTAATGTAGTTTTCTTTTACGTAAATATTGCAGTTTGCATATATATATCTCTGTTGTCTGCTAACAAGTTTAAGTTCATTTCTTGTTCAGTCAAATAACTGGGACTAAAAGATCTTATGCCAGCATACCTTGATCCATCCCTTGATGACAACGAGCTTTTAACTGGTGTCAGCTTTGCTTCTGGTGGCACAGGATATGATCTCGAAACTCCCAAGATTGCGGTATTAATATAACTTTGTTACTCATCTTGTTTTCGAAATTATCCTTTTTAAAAGATCAATGATCAATTCAACTTTATATCGATCGTCTTTAAGTTTAACTTGCAGTAACTAAATACTACTGTATTTTGCATTAGTCCGTTTTGTCATTTGCGGACCAGCTAAACCAATTTAAGGAATACATCATGAAAGTTAACGGTATGGTTGGAGAAGAAACTGTTAGGATATATCCATATCATAAATAAATATATGGCCGGAAATACGTGAGCCTATGGGGGCACACATGTATACACAGATGATATGTTTATTAATGTAATTAATATATATATTTATTGTATATTAATTATATTAATATATTTCACGAAATAATTAAACGGTCGTTAATTATAACGTTAGACGTTTGATAATAATTAATAGATATTAACAAGTGAGGGACTTGTTAGTACAAAAACCAAACCCGTGGGATGTTGGTTGTGACCGGTTGAACAAGAAAAGAAGGAGGGGTCCGAGTGTCGTTTCTAGCAAACAAGAGGAGGTGTTTGAGTATGTCTTGAAGAACAAGTCTTGAGCCTATTTAACCCTCTTGACTTATTCATTCGGAGGATAATCGAGATATACCAAAAGAACACACGACATATATTTTCTTAAAGTCATTAGACACAAATCGATTGTCAGATTCATATGCATGATATTATCATGCAGTATACTAATGTTGACTAATGTATTCATGCTAATTCCTATGCATGCAATATATTATGTTTACTTATGTATTCATAACTGTTTCGAAGATGGGTAATAAATTCCTTATGGGATATGATCGTGTGATGACAAGTAACAAAACAAGAACATCGTGTTCGGTTGTTTTATTCGTGAAGCAAGGACTAGCATCTTAACGTATCTCGGTGACGTGTAGTGTATGCATACCATAGAGGTTATCTACTTTGATAACTTGGAAGGTTTTCTCGTTATATTATTTATTATACACACGCGTATATTCAAGACGGTGTATTCGTTAATTGCTAAAAAGGTACACGTTCTTGATACCTTTGTTAATTAAATATTCTATACGTGATCTATCTTTATTCCGTTGCGTACTCGTGTTAATTAATATGGTTAATTAGTTGAAAAACCTAACAGTGGCATCATGAGCCATCGTATAGAATTGTAATCACAAAGAATAAAATTGGACAAATTAGGGTTTCGTGATTAATTTTAATGCCCCGGTAGGCGTAATATGTTAAAAAGATTTGATCTTGACGGTTAATAAAATTAATTAGACGAGATCTAGGTTGTATGCAATTTTATATAAAACTTGATGTATTAATTGTTAATAGTTTTAAGTTTTGTTAATTGTTAATGGAGATCCATGATAAAATCATGCAAATTTATCATGGATTGATATTAGATATTTAAATCTTGTTAATTTGTTAAAAATATTTGGTTTAATATAATTAAGATTCACATAATTTTTAATATTTTCTTAGTTGGTAAGATCCATGATTCAAGAATTCGGGAAGACCCTTATTATTGAATTAATAGGGCCTAAAATAGTTAAGAGATTATGTGCTATTTGGTGTATATTTGTATAAGGCTTACGCAATCGATTTTGTCGATGGATGTGGCCGGAGTTTATAGAACGAAGGAGCCTTATGTGAATAAATACATTAATTAATTATTTGATAATTAGGATCATATTTAATGTTTGCATGCCTTAATTGTTAAGTGTGTTTAAATAAATGTTATTTAGTTTAGTTGATGTTTATTGGTTTTATTTTAAGTTCTTGACTTGTGAGAAAATAAAAGAGTTTTTCTGAAAACAAAAATAAACATGACTAATGATTATCGAAATAAGATTTATCATGGACTATATATTGCAAAAGAGAGTCGAGAGAAAATGCATGTCATTGAACAGCCTTTACCTCCTGCTCTGAAGGCTGTGTTGTGAACCTAAACATTGTGCTCTGTGGACAGCTCTATATGTGCTCATTGAGAGTGCTTGTCTTATGCTTGGGAGTATGGTCTCCTGAGCTACATAGACAGTTTGAATTTGCACTAATCCGTTATGACATGTTTCAGATGAGCTTAGTTCTATGTTTGGGAGGAAACAAGCTGGAGTGGAGAAGTTTGACTTTCTCAATCTTTCCATGCTTGCAAACAAGAGGAGGGTACATCAGTTGCTGACTATGTCCTTAAGATTGAAAGGATATGTGGGAGGGCAACTGGAACGTTCTTGGTTATATGCTACCACAGGATATCTCATTGGCTTCAATCCTTAATTGCTTGTCTAAAGCATTTTGTGGAATTTGTAGAAATTACAATATGCATAACATGGGGAAGGGAATTAGGTGAAATTATGCTAAGCTTATGGTATGAGAGAAAGAAACTTTCTCTCTCTAAGACTAATTAGCCAACCCATCATCTATTGCTTGTGTTATGATACCTTGTATACTACATTTAATCTTTTCCCACGATAAAAAGAAAATCTTTACATTTAAACACACGTTGAATCGTCAATTTTAAGGTATCACTATTTATGTATAAGATACAAGGATAATAGGTGATACCGTAATAATAACTTAATTGAGTAAAAGTTTTTATTAAAATAAATGTTACGAAGATGTATGCATGCTTCTTCGTACATATTTGACACGTCAAATAAAATACCCTTTTTCAACTAAGTTTTTTCCATCCAGTTTATAAAGACACTTGTAGACTGCTCTTTACCTATGCGTGAGACGCATGTAGATTTGCAATCACAAGGTAATTATACGCTTTTTCGTGAGACGTTAGTGTTACATAATCACAGTTTTTGATTGGACAACTTAATCGAGGTAAGCGGGTGAGACCTTATGCTCGAGGCAAAAGATGGGATGAAACATGCTTACTAGTATATTATTGTAATAAAGTAAGTCCCATAATGTTCTAGGAATTGCACCGGTGGCAATTATTGATCGTCAATTACCTTTTGAATACACCATTGCTAGCAGAACAACTGGTGTGATGGTGGTGTGTCAAGTTGGGTCTTAGGTCTTAGAAAATTAATTGTTTATAGATTTAAACCTGGGTAGTTAATTTTCTTCAAGGAGTAATATCGAAAATACTAATTCTTGAACTTTAACTATGTTTTTGTAAATGGCACTACCTGTCTTAAACATAAACCATTCGGCTTTTAGGTCGATGTTTGAAATTTCTGGAAACAATTTCAATGACTGTTTTGTCAACTTAAGATGGTATTGAGAGTTGAAAGGAAATTGTTTGTCACTGAACAACCTATTTCTCTTGCTTCACCTACCAATTCTGAGTACTTGTGCAGTGGAATGTGGTATTTGATTCATAATGAGGCAACTGATCTTATTGGAATAATACATACTGATGTGTGTGGTCTACTTAGACATGTGTCAAGACAAGGTGCTAGCTACTTCATTACATTCACGGATGATTATAGTCGTTATGGTTATGTTTATCTTCTTAAACATAAACATGAAGTCTTTGAAACATTCAAGGTGTTTAAGAATGAAGTGGAAAATCAACTCGGAAAGACAATCAAGGCTCTTCGATCAGATCGAGGTGGCGAATACATAAGCCAAGAGTTTAAAGATTATCTTAAAGATTGTGGAATTGTCCAGCAGCTTACTCCTCCATATACACCACAACACAATGGGGTGTCTGAAAGGAGGAATCGTACTTTGTTAAACATGGTTCGATCTATGATGAATCTTACAACTCTGCCGTTATCCTTTTGGGATTATGCTCTAGAGTCTGCAACACGCATTCTCAATATGGTTCCAACCAAGAAGGTTGATAAGACTCCATATGAATTATGGTATGGAAAAGTTCCAAACTTGTCTTACTTAAAGGTCTGGGGATGTGAGGCGCTTGTGAAGCGGGATACGCCTGACAAACTCCAACAAAGATCTGTTAAGTGTATCTTTATAGGATACCCAAAGGAAACAATGGGTTACTATTTTTACTTCCCACCTGAAAACAAAATAGTTGTTGCGAGGTATGCTGAGTTCTTTGAGAAAAATCTCATAACTCAAGAAGTCAGTGGGAGGGCCGAAGGTCTTGAAGAAATTCAAGATGAAGATACATCACCTTCTGAAATCACTAGCGAAATTCCTATGGAGGTTGAAGGTTTCGAACCACCTCAAGAGGAAGTGATTCCGATTCGTAGATCCGGAAGGACACATCGAGCTCTAAATCGTTTATGTCTAAATGTAGAAGCGGAGGAGCATAGTTTAGGGGATCTTAATGAACCCACTAGCTATAAAGCCGCAATGTTAGATTCTGAATCTAATAAGTGGATCGATGCTATGAATGCGGAAATGCAATCCATGATGGACAATATGGTATGGGTCCTGGTCGATCTTCCTCCTGGCTGTAAGACTGTTGGGAGTAAGTGGATTTTTAAGAAAAAGACTGACATGGATGGATTCACTTAGTAGGTATGAAATCTAACTCAAGGGTGGGCAAAACATTAAGCACATGAACTCTTGGTTCTCTTTTTTGGAAAATATTTCCCACCACATCCATTGTGAAATTGCCCAGCTCGGGCTCATCCTTAAAGAAACAATCATAATCTGGTTGAGATATGATTTTTTGAGCGAGTTCATCGGCGGAAACTCATCATGAAAATCACTCCTATTGGAAGGATGATAGAATTGAATCGAAGATCAAAGATGAACGAATCATATTTAGAAAAAGAGAATCAGTGAATAAGTTAGGGGTGGTACTGCCACTTCTCTTCTCTTTAAAATGATCGTTATCACAAGTAGAATGCTTATAATCTGAAAGAGGATGAACTCAGAATGAGTAGTGGGACTGCCACTACTAATCTCTTCCAAATTAAAGTAGAAAGTTTCAGATTCAGGCAAAGAATTATCAAAGGTATTAGTCTCCTCCAAGAAAAGGTTAGGAAAATGTGGAGGGGCAGACTTGGTAACAACAACGGAAGATGGAACGGGATTATCTTTTAATGCTTTGTTTTTTTTAGCACAAGACGAGTGACATTCAACAATTTTTCTCGAAGGGTATCGTCTTTGATTAAAGATAATGTCATCCTCAATCCTTCCAAACTTCTGGAATAACATTCTCGATACCTTGAGCTAACTGGCTCAGAATTGGGAGGTGATGCCTCAACTACTCGCCTATTCGTTACTAGAGGAAGGAATCTTCATCAGTCGAAGTAGAGAATCAACGTTAGATCAGAGAAATCCTAGATTTGTTCTTTGAAATGTCAAAGAGGCGGAGAATTGTCATGAAAAAGGCATATCACACACTTTGGGAACACCTTTGGACTCACCTGGATTGGGGACAAGGATTTCAAAACTAGACTTTTGAATTCGTGTCCGATTCCGTTGCAGAGAAATATCTTTATATCCCCGTTCAAGATGTCATTCTCATATTTTAGAGAGTTTACGGGCTCCTCGGTTGATAAAACAGGTGTGATTGCAATGGTATAGTCATTGTCATCATCATCATCACAAATGGGAATCTTCCAATAGCGCTCTTTAGCCGCTTGCTCTTCTGCAATTCGATTCTCTTCTTCTTTCTTTTGCATAGCTTGAGCAATCAAATCATGCAAGGTTGTCATTTGAGTGTTTAGATGCTTATATCCAGATTTGAATTGCTCATTTTGAGAATTGAAAAACTCATTTTGAGATTTTAAGATCTGATGATAGACGGTATATTGCGGAGGTTGAAATTGGTCAAAACCGAAAGAATTAGAATCATAGCAAGGATTTTGCTCATGATAATAGTCTTCATTCATTGGTTGACACTGAAAAGTCTCATGAGGACCTCCACAATAGTTACAACAAAGGAATTGTTGTTGAAGACTTTGAGGATTTTGTGAGAAATTAAAGTCTTGATTGTAACACAGTTCCGATTGGATAAACGGAACTTGGGGTGAACAATCGTAACCATAATGAACATTGTTTCCAAAATTCTCATAAGAATGAGTCGGGGGTTGTGGAGATGGGTTTGAATAATCGGGAGTGTTATTAGATGAGTACGGAGTTAAAACATTTGGTGTTTCACTCCGAATCTTACAATAAAAACAAACTCCATCATATTCATTGCAACCACATTTTTGGCATTGACCAAAAATTTTTGGTATTTGCACACTTTTTCGAGCTTGTGGGATCTTATCAACAGTTGGTTCCGGATTAGAGATAATCGGAGTTTTCGGTGGACAATTATAACCAATATGAGCACCTTTCCCACAAGACTTACAAGTGCATCGTTGACAAAAGATGCCATCTAACGAATCACCACACTCGCAACAACACTGTTGGTCGATTAGTGGAGATTTTTGTGAGGAATTGACACTGGGGTCTTGTTTGACAACGGTATGGCTCTCGAGGTGCACATTAGCACGTTGGATTTGTAATTGGATGACTTGGAAAGTATTTGGAAACTTTTGAATAAGCTTTCTCAATAATCTTTCGTGTCAGGTCACATTCTAGTCATTAAGGGGACACATGCACCAGGTCTACACAATCGGAAAACAAATTCTTTCAATCTTAAATGTGTTGTTGCGACGATTTCGGGATTTGGAACAAGATTTGTTTTGAGTTCTTCTTTTGAAGAACAATCAAAAAGGCTGAAAGTGTTGCAAATTTCCCACAGTCGGAAACATGCTTTAATCGCTTTAAGGCGATAATCGAATGACTGTCACTAAGAATATTAATTGATAGAGCGGATATAGGAAAAGAATTAACTGACTATGAAGGAAATAGAAGATTATTTTTGTTTTTTCGATTTTTATTAAAACATATTTCACAATTGAAAAAATCAGTGATAGACAACTTAAATGTAACAATCTTCTTACTTCACGGTAGCTCTCAGAATGAAAAACGCACAGGTGAGCGGAGGAGTAGGAATAGCGCGAAGCTTATTTCTCCTTTCGGGTCGTAGTTCCTAGGAACAACCCTCCTTATACCCACTTTATAGTTTGTTATCAACTTGAGGTGTGTCGTTATATCGTATGTGACCTACAGAGGCATGTTTTAAATCTTGGTTCGAAGTTGGGAACTAATAGTTCTCCGGGAACTTAGTATGATATTACCTCAGTGGAGAATATTATATTTTGGTATTTTACCAATTAGTGAATTTTAATTTTTTATGGACAATTTTTTTTTTTTTTTTTTTTTTAAATTTTTATATGATATGTACTAATAAAAAGAAAAGAAAAATATTTTTGTGTTTTTTAATATGATATATTAACAAAAAGACAAGTTCAGATCAAACGATCGGATACAAATCGTAGAAATTGCCTCCCCGGCAGCGGCGCCAAAAATTTTCGTGATGAGATTACACTTATATAGCAACCCTAATACAGATCCTAACCGAATGCCCTTGACCAATGCAAAAGGTCAAATTCCACAAAAGGATAAAATACACAAGTAAGAATCAATTATAAAAAAGATTCCGAAGAGAATATTCCCGGGTCGTATGTTCCCAACGAGGCTTTGCAATTGAAAATAATCCTTGGTGTGATCGAGAAATTGAATATGATGGAGAATATATGATGGGAACACTGGATATAATTATAACTAAAATTAATTAAATAAAAACCTAATTATAATCTACGGGAAACAAGCCAAAGAAATGGGGATCTTAACAAACTACGGGAACAAAATGGTTATCAGGGAAATCCTTAAAATTAAATCTATTCTAAATAAACGGGGGGGGAACAAGTAGAATCAGGCATCGGGGAACCTAAATACTAAAAATTAAGAAAATAAATGCTAAATTAAATTAAAAATCAAAATTAAATTCTAATTAAGTTAATTTGAAAAATAAAGAAAACTAGAACTAAAACGGAGGTCGTTTGAATGTAAAACGAAAGAAACTGCGTAAAAACGCACCCGGGTGAAAAACGGGTCTTAAGACTGAAAATTTAAGAAAAATTAAGCCCTTACCTAGATTTTTATATTTTTCCTGACCACTAAATGACAAAGAAAATTTTATAAAAAAGGGAAAATATTTTTTTATTTATTTTTGGATTTTTTTATGAATTTTCTAAGAGTTAATTAATTAACAAAATAAACTTTTTTCTAAAAATTAACACTACAATTTTTTCTTTTATTTTTCAAAAATACTAGATTTAAAATGAAAATTAAGCAAAAAGAATTTTAATTTTTTCAATTATTTTTCTAATTTTTATGATTGTTTTAAGAAAGGAAAAAAGTAAATTACTAAAATCTATTTTAATTCCTAGAAAATACAACTTTAGTGAGAAAAATATGAAAAAATGGTTTTTATAAACTACAAAGGTGCAGAAAAGTATTGGCACAAAAAGCCCTAAATTTTATAACTCATATTGAACCCTTAATTTTGCTTAAATTAAACTTATGAACCCTAATTTTAAAACAAAAACTAAAAATATTACTTAATTATTATTAATAGAAAAGACTGGGTGCAAACTTGGTGAAAGTGAAAGTCAAGGGTTAGGGGGGTAACTGGGATAATTTTACACTATAGAGAAAATCGGTGGTATCCTAGACTTAAGAAAGTACCAACTAGGACCCTAAGATTTTCGCTATTTTGGATTATTAAAAAGTGGCTTTCAGCCAAAACTTTAATCTTAAAAAAGTTACTTCAACAGCTAATATCTTAACTATCTTTAATAAAGATACTTTCACATTTAGACAAAGAATAAGCTAGAAAATAAGTGTAAGTTTTGTTCACAGAATGTGCTTGTTTAGGACTATTTTGGATTTGGCTTATTCCCAGCTTATTCTTGATGAAACTTCAAAACAGAGGATGCCTTTATTAAGCCTTAAGATGAGTTTTAAAGGATTTAAACTAAATTTACTTGAGTTAACAAAAATTAGAAAGAAAATTGACATTGAGAAGTGCAAGTTTTGATGAAACTGTTTTTTTGCTTTTTTCTTTTAATAAGCCTAACTGGCTTTATTTGAACTTTATATGCCTTTTGAAACTTTTGAAAATAAACTAAACTAATTCCCTTAATTCAACCTAGATTAAATATTTCCACAATTTCCTCAATAAGAATGAAAAAACTTAAGTGTGAAATGGCATAAAGTTAGCTGATGTGTAGTGACATTGCTGATGCAATTGGCTGCTGGTTGCATATGTGCAATGCACAAAGATGAAGAAAGGCCTATCAACCATACAACTCCTCTCACAACAACATTTTTTTTGGCGGTTCTACCCTTTTAAACCAACTAACAAGATGCTACTAAACTTATATTTGCCATAACAAAGAACTACTAAGCTTTAAACCTTCAAAAATTGAAACCTCTAAACCACTAAAAACTGCCCTGGTGCAAACAAAACTATTTAAGCTCTAAATTTTGTAATCTTACTCACTAACTTTTAAAAGTTTTTTAAATCTTAAACTTGCTTAAAGCTTGCTAAACTACCATAACACAACTGCATGAACCATTTTGAACTAGAAAAGTTGACTTTAGGAGTCAAAGAATGCTTAAACCAAACACTCCTTTAAGTAAAACTGCCAAAATAAGATTGCACCTAAAGTCTATTTAAAACTAAAGCAGCTTAAACCTAATATCTACTCTTACTTAAACTAACCTAAGAAAGCTATTTAAGCTATAAAATCTATAGCTTATTAAGAAAAATAAGATACTTACTCTACTAGGCCTAAACTACTTAGTAAGACAGAAATGAAAAGGGTCATGAAAACTTATTTTTGAACTAAAAACTATGATTAAATTAGCTTAAATGAGCCCACACACTCAGCCAAGAGTGGCTGAGTGCATTTGACCCATAACAAACCCCAAATGACCCATTTTGGTCCTACTACCAAACACCCCCTTATTTTATAAAACGGAATTTTTTAACTGATTTTTGGTGAAATAAGGCTAAGAAAAGTGTTCACAAGTGGGGTTTAATCACTTTAAAACATTCTTACACAAGTTTAAACAGATTTAAAAAACTTATAAGAATCTTATAAATTCGACAGTAGCAATATCACAAAAACTCTTAACTTTTTTATTAAAAACCAAAATATTACAACATAAACTCTTTAAAGTAAAGCTGAATTACACTAATGCTTAAAAGAAAGACTTAAAATTAAAATTAAACTAAAACAGGGGAGTAACATGGTGTGGTGGGTTCGGCTTGGTCTTGGCTCTTTTATACAAGTCCAAACTCTTCTCTTGTCCTTGGGTTGTGTTTCTGTGAGTGTACAAAGCAATCTTAAGCAATCCTAACCCTTCGTTTGCTTCTCTTCATTATCTCACCATTGAAGGGGACTTCGGGTTGTGTGATTGTCGAACTGGAAAGGGTTATAGGGGTAATGGGGAGGTGGGAATGAGCTGGGAGATGTAGGAAAGTGTACTAGGGAGGTGGTTTGGAGCTAGAAACCGTGGGGGAGAGGTGGTATAAGGTTGGCGGGAAAGGGGTAATGGTACAGTTATGGTTCGCGTTTTAAAAGAAAAGAATGGGGAAGATGCAACAATGGCCCCCCATCTTTCATTCTCTTTTCATTTTATATTAAGCCGAAATTCAGTTATAATGAGACTTTGGAAAGTGACACTTATGGTCCTTGTGGTTTTTATAACTAAAAGAGTTATGGTAAATTGCAAAACCAGCCCTTGTGTTTTTAAAATTGTGAAAGAAATGCCAATTGGCAGTTTCAGTCCCTGGACTCTTTATTTCACCATTTTTCTTTTATAAAACACTTTCAAACTTGGCATTTTTGGCCCTTTTCTTTATTTTTTTCATTTTTAATTATAAAACAAGGTTTTAAAATTTACATTTTTGGTCCTTGTGTTTTATAAAAAAGTAGTTTTGGGCTTTTGTTGGGCTTTTGCTTGGGCTTGGTTATTGGGCTTTCAAAGTCTTCACAGTCTTTGTCAATTGCACACAAATGGGCTGTTGTAATTGATTGAGGGCCCATTTGGTCTTCACAGTCTTCATAAATATACTATTGGGCTTTCCCGGCCCATCAGATGGGTTAAGATTGCATCTTGTATAATACTACTGGGCTTCCCGGCCATCTGATGGGTTTAAGATTGCTTCATTAGTTTTCTTCAGTATTGACTCTGACTTTGGCATTTTTGGACTTTGGCCTTGATTTTGCACAGTCTTTTCCATTCCATGCTCAGTTTTGTCATTTTGGCTTGGTTTTCTGTCTTTTTGTTGATATCCACTTCCTGCACAATACAAATGCAAAACAAACATATATTTGGCAGTTTTTGTCTGTTTTTGGTCATTTAAGCTCGTTTTTAGAGGTAAAAGATATGTGTAATTAAGCACTTATCAAATCCCCCAAACTAAGGTATTGCGTGTCCTCACGCAATGTTATGAAGTAAACACGTAAGCCCTGTTTTCACCATTTTCTTTATTTACACTAACTACAACTAATATTTTTGGATTTTCTCATTTTTTAACAAGTTTTGACTTTCTTTATTTATTAACTGGGATCATAGAATGAGAAGCGTCCGTAGAGTGATCTACGGATGTCCTTACGGATAAATTCATCGTCCTCGATTTTTCACAAGTTCCAAGCTAAGCAATTAAACAAGATCATTGTCGATATAAGTCTATATGTTAAGCCCTCATACTTATGACTTGTGAATTTTCAACTCCCATACTGGATATACGATTGAATGTGTGTACTCATTTTAATTTAACCATAGATCAACTTATTTTCATAGTCATAATTCAAAATGAGAATACTTAAACTCATCTGAGTCTTTAATTTTAAACCTTTTATTCAAAAAGACCTTTAAAACTTTCAATCTCATCATTAT